>JADDOH010003829.1:0-45427 GCA_016648135.1 Agrypnia vestita
AAGCATACTTGTAATTATATTGGTCATGTCTGCTTGTGATATCACTATACGGCGTAGATGAACTAGTTTTAAGGGGTTATGTCCTGTATGTGCTCAGCGTAGAGGGAATAGTTTTCTTGTTTCTAGGATCTAATACAGTTTTACAGGTGCTGATATTGAAATATATATATATATATATATACAAGGAAAACACTATTTTGGGAATCACTAATTGGATGACAGATATTGCAGCACACATACACACAAGGAGGACGTTATGTTAAATACATGACTGGAAAGTTGTTATTGGAATACACAGGCGCCACTAGAAGATATGGGCAGTTGCAGAGAACTTCAACTTCTGTCAGTTAAGGACCTTTTACTATTACTATTCTTTCGCCTTTTTGCATAACCGTGGATGAACTAGATTGAAGGGGTTTATGTTCTGTATGTGCTCGGCGTAGAGGGAATAGTTTTCTTGTTTCTAGGATCTAATACAGTTTTACAGGCGCTGATATTAAAATATATATACAAGGGAAATGAAGGGCTACACAGGCGATGGTAATTGCTCAATTTTGGAGAGTTATATTACTTCGGATCAGGATGCCATCTCAGAAGCAGACCAACTACAGAACTAAGATAAGAACCTTTGATATTATTTATTCCTGATGTTTTCTTATGTGTATCAAATGGAATGGTCGTGCTATATAATTTGTCATTGTCTCATGGTCACTATTCATTTCATTAAGTGGGTTCAGAGTTCGACGGTAACGGACGCGGAAACAAATTAGTACTGATGTCGGGACGTAACGTCGGGATTATATCTTAATTATCTTTAGGATAGAAGCGAGGTCATCATACGTGCATTCTGCATTTCAAACGTTTTACTAACATATATAAATACATATTATTGCGTTTTACAAATTGAATATGATCTCGGGAAATAGGCATTCCGTCCGGTTATGCAATGTTAACTTCCAACGTAGCATAATGAGATCTTATTACCGGTGCTAGACTCTCGAGGTTAGTTACGTGATTGTTGTATAAATGGAATAGTGAAGGGGATTGAAGAATGAGATACACTCGCGATACAGATTGTATGTAACTGGGATCAAATGACGGGGTGCGTGTTCTCGGTCCAGGGGATGAACGGGACTGCGGAGACACTCTGGGTGGGTCTAAGTAGAATTGCGCAAAGCCTCCACACAGTTAAAATGTGTTCAGTCAAGCAAAGGTGAAGCATTTCGAATCGGACCAGAGCGTCGTGCCTCAAACACAGCCGGAGGGAAGAAGCCCCTGCGTTCTTTCACTCCCTTGGCCCGACGAGCTCGAATTCCGGATATGAATGTTCATGAATGTCAGCTAAAAGACTCAGGTAGCCGTACCTCAATCGAAACCTTCGTTCGGGACCTCATCAACGTACGAGACAGGGCGTTCCGCATGGACGAGCAACTATGAGAAGCAAATGAATGGGATTGAAGAAAGAGATACACTCGCGATACAGATAGTTGTATGTAACTGGGATCAAATGACGGGGTGCGTGTTCTTGATCCAGGGGATGAACGGGACTGCGGGGACACTCTGGGTGGGTCTAAGTAGAATTGCGCAAAGCCTCCACACAGTTAAAATGTGTTCAGTCAAGCAAAGGTGAAGCATTTCGAATCGGACCAGAGCGTCGTGCCTCAAACACAGCCGGAGGGAAGAAGCCCCTACGTTCTTTCACTCCCCTTGGCTCGACGAGCTCGGGCTCTGGTTATGAATGTATGTGAATGTAATCACTCCGTACTCAAGGACGAGATAGGACGTTCCTCATGAACGAGAAATTATAAGATGCAGGTAGCAGTTCGACAGTCAATACTTATGCTCGGGGCCGCTTTAATGAACGAGATCTGTTAGCAGTGTAACAATCAATTTTTATGATCGGGACCGCATTCAGGCGCGCGATGACATTACTAACACCATCATACTCATCATTCACCACCTTTTCTAACTTGCTGTATACAGAGACCTTCGGGGTTCTCTCTTCCCGGCCAGCGAGAAACATATCAGGAACTTCACAATCAACTGTAATAATCATGCTGTTTTACCATCATTTAATATCTCTAGTCAATAAGACTACACCGTGGGATCAATCACATCAAATATATTTGGCGATGCTAACATGGCTCTGACTGACGCGCTCAAGGGAGAGTCTTTTCCAGTCACCCAGTTAGTTCATTCAGCCCTTTAATCAGCAGTAAACATCATAATAATCCGGCTCATGTAGCCGCAACGTGGGATCCTCATCATTATACACCAGTCAATTTGACTGCTCCGCGGGATAATATACAAACCTAATATCAGACGCGGGATTTCTTCCTGATATGTTTGTCGCCGGGAAGCGAGGACTTCGGGGGATTCCAGCAGGAGCAATAGAGTCTCGGATTGATCTTGGTCTGCAGCTTAGAGTGGGAGGTTATGTCTAAACAGGAGTTAACCACCGGATGCGGCGATGCTCTGGGGCCGCATCCCCCTCCCCCCTACAGGGGGGGGGGGCATCTAAAATCCACGTTTGAACAGAAGTGGTTAGACACTTCTTAAATTTCACTTACAAATCTGTATCTTCCATTCCCTTAGAATCTCGGGCTGCGATAATGTCAGACAAAGCTTGCCCTGAGCCTCTGTTGCGCCTAGTTGTTGTGAATATATATATGTTTGTCTTCCCCTACTATGTACTATGAACAGATTGAGCAGATTGGACAACGTGAGACGCGCTATCGGTAGGTTTCTTACTTGTGTTTTGAATATAACGTATGCTATTATATCTTGTAAATCTGTCATAAATGGGTGCCGCATGTGGTTGTGCTGACACTGTTCTAAGCTGCTATTATGAGATGTTGATAATCAATGCGGGCGGAATCTTTAGCGTATGCCGTTAACTTGGCAACGATTGTATTGTTTTATATTACAGTATTTTAACCCCGATGGTATTATAGTTATGGCGGTTCAATGTAAGGGAGTTTTGCTACTAGCGTTTATTCCTCGGCTACGCCGCATATAATTGGCTTTTAGGCCAACTCCGGACGTGGACGATATCGGCTATCTCTCATATAGGCGAAACTGTAGAATTCTAGAGCGGTTTCTAGAAGGACGAGTACGGATTAGTTACGTGCGTTTGTTATTTCCATAGTTAGGTAAGAATTCGATCTATATTAGTCTAGTCGCGTTAATAAGAATACGAATCTCACCACATATCAAAAGAATTTTGGATAGCTACGGACAGAACGGAGGGGGAATTTTCCTAACCACTAGATAGATCACGACTGGCCAATTTTGAAAATATAAATTCTTAACAAAAAAAAAAAATAATATTAGCTTTCATGTAAATATACTTCCGAAGTTCTAAGTTCGACTTAAGTTTTTATTTAGAAGCTTAAAGCATAAAGTGTGTGCTTAAAAGTCCCAAAAGCTGTAATAAAGCTCAATTCGATAGCTTAAAGTCTCAAGCTTTGGGCTTTTCGTAAAACTTACATTATTAAACTTTATAGTTAGGTATTTAGCTTAGGTGTGCAGGTAGGTACGTTACACTCTCTATTTATTAGTTTGGCTTTCATAAGCATAAGTGTGCGTTCATAAGTATAGTTAAATTAAATACGAAGATTTTTTTATTTCACAAAAAGAAATTAAATTAAATTATAAATAATTAATTCATTTTAAATTATACTCATATAATCAGCTATTGGAAATGAATAATGTACTATGTGCCAGAATGTTCATTTTAACATACAAGTAAAAAGCGATAATAGTCTTTTTCGTTCTTTATGCGCTATTTTACACATCTTTTCATTAATATTTTCAACACTACTACACGCCGGTACCTCACGTGAATTAGCCATTTTTATACTAAAAACTATAAAATATTCATGTCATTTAGTATCTTATTTATTTTAAAAAAAATGACGCGGCACCTACTGCTTGTGGAATAAGTATTCCTACATACCTAGGAAAACAATACAGATAGGACTAAAGTGCAGTATTTAATGTATTGGTGAAGGCATAAATAATGAATACAAATCGGTATATTATTTTTGCTCATTCATTTAAAACTTATTTTTATTTATAATTAATTGACCTTATTTTAAGGTTCGTGCGTTCCAAATTGATATATTTATTGATAGAATTATTTGTTAGCATGGTCCTAAAATTATACGCACAGATTTTCTTTTAAATAATTCCAAAAATAATATCATAAAAAAATCATTTTATTCACATCTGCATACAAACTTCGCCCACATTCTTGGTTGAAAATAGCATTTGTTTTACTATTCAATTTGTTGTGGTTTTGTTTTTGTGTAGTCGGCCAACTGGACATACTGTCCTTTAACCTGGAAAACATTCAAATGCTGTCGGAGAGACACGTGTTCAAACAAAAGGCTTTGGCGAAAAATGAACCGAACGCAAACAGAATACTAACCAGGCGGGCCTGCACCGTGGATGCGGTGATCAAGGAGAAACTCCGGAAATACATCAATCATCATATAAGCATCGTTAGGTAAGGGTGTTTTACGGACCATTAAGCATCCCTTATTTTATTTTTTAAGAACACAATATGTGCATTATGCCTTACTTTGATAAATTTGGATTTTGCTTCTTTGGCGTAAAATCAAATGTAATGGAAATTATAACAATAAGACTGTAAATTTTCAAAAAATGCCAAAGAAAAACAGCATGCTGCATTACTTCAAATTTTGAATAAAATTGATCATTCTTAAATCTCAATGTTTATAAATTTCAATACAGAAAACTGTATAAATATATTGAGAATACAAATAAAATGAAGGCCAAAGTTACGTACAAATTCGAAACATATAAATTTTGTTTCAGAATTAAGGCAGGACGAAGGATGAAATACCGGCAATATGAAAGATATACAGTGTTTCTCGTAAATACCGGATTCTGTTCCTTTTTTACTCCCTTTCTTTTAACTCGTAGCGTCTGCTTGTCGGCTTGTCTGCTTGTCGCTTGTCACTTGTCTGCCAAAAAATTTTGGGTCCATTTTTAACCCTTTTACCGTGATCCAATCGAACTGAAACTTTGTAAGCAGACTCGTGGCGACGATAAAAATTATCTAACGAATTTTCGTTTAAATTTTTTAAATAATTATCGTATAATTTTGGATTTTTCGAAATTTAAACGATTTATATATATTAGATATATATATAGATATATAGATATATATATATATATATATATATTGTTTAATTTTCGAACCCGAGGCGTGGAGTAGGCGCGAAACCTGTTTCAATGGTAAAGGGAGTATAGTTTTTTTTTTAAATTTCTAATCTTTTTTTATAATTTATAATGTCACCACATAATTATTTTGCTCTTTTCAAAGAAGTATATTATTTTTATTCAAAACTTTTTTAATTTCTAACTTGATTTTGTTTTATAGAAGCCCGTTAGTTCTAAGAGAAGTAGAGACGAAGAAGAAGTAGGTCCTACACCGAATTCAATTACCTGAAGGCCTACAAATGGCTTATAAACTTTTAAAATTATTTTTGATGCTTAAAGCGTTAACTTTGTGGTTGGACATAATTATTAATTTTAAGTGATTGAAAACTTTGTATCAACAACCGATTGGAGTAACTTTACATCTACGGGTTTCGATACCACTGTATCTTAATCAGGACAAACGCATACTAACTATCCAATAAGTAAGAAAATTAATTTTTGAACGGGGACGTGGCTACAGTTATGGGGGTAATTGACAAGTAGAAAACGAAATGGGGAATATATCAAGTAAAGGGCTATTCATAAAATTTAACTGGTTATTAATTATATTGGCTTTAGTGTCCTGGTATTTCTTGATTTCTAATATTATTCAATTTAAGGCCTCTGTTATTAACAGGGAGAATCTCGGAACTGTTTTTTTAAACGTGTGGCCTGTTTTCTAAACATGGTTAGCAAATTCAGTAAGTAATTGTTAGTGAGACATCTTTACTGTTACTTTACTCTAACATTAAAATTACGTGCTATTTTACCTATATAAAATGCCGAGCAGTTATTAAAATTCAGTTTTTAAATACAGGAATGATTTAGCGGGACGACTTTGTCTTTGGAGTTTATTAAAAGTTTTCCTAAGCTATTGTTAGTATAACATGCGGCTTTAATATTACTTGGAAAACATTAAATCACTATAATTTTAATCATATAATCATTAATATCTTCGGTTTTGTTATTAGATTAAATATCACATAAAAACATCTGTCAGATATTGTGATATTCTTGATCGGCCTCGCTAGTCAAGTGTTCTTCTCTTCTGTTGCTAGGAAGTTCCGGTCTTGTAATTGACCACCGGAGTCTCTTGAGGGGCATAATGAAAACTCGATACAATACACAACAATATTTGATGGCAGGGTATTGTGCGTGACGGTGTGACTTTTCTCTGAAAGTCCGCGCTTTCGAATGGCCGCGCTCCGTTCTCGACGCGATCAGATTCGTGCACATTCCGTCCCTTTCGCGCAAACGCAGACATAATTTGGAATAAAGGAGACTAGAGATAATTATTATAATTCGAATAATGCTTGGGATACACAAGTGACTGAATTAAGAAGGCTGATTTTCAAAATAAAATTTATTGAATCTATTGAAATTTTAGTCATTACTCATTACGAAAATGATAAGGTTGAGGGAATTACCTACCTGACGGGAATTTATTCTTGATTTTTTTATACAATCTTTTGATTTGTCACCTCTTCGATTTGGATGAGGTACGCAAAATCTATCATATTTTAAATTACAGTGGTAGTAATAAATTCTTGTTATTTGTAGCGTTTTAATAATTGTATATTTAATTTTTAATTATTATAATTAAAATTATATTTTTTGAGTGCGCTCTTTACACTTTTTAATATTAAATATTAATAAATAAAAATTCAAATGATACACGATTAAGAAATATTGCAATTTAAATATACAAAAACAGGGTTATTTGGAAAACATTAATAAACTGGCAGGACTATATTCCTGCCGTTATAATGAGTCGAAAATGTTCAAGCTATCATGAACAAATATCAATAGTTATGCGACATCAAAGTTTGCATTTTTTTTCAATATTTCTGAGTTATTTTCTGTAAAACGTTGGAGAAATATTGAAAAAAAAAATGCAAATATTGATGTCGCATATCTCAATAACTATTGATATGAGGTCACGAAGCTTGAACATTTTCGATTCATAATCAAGGCAGGAATATAGTCCTGCGAGGTTATTAATGATTTCCAAATAACCCTGCATATACAAGGGCTTAGCAAAGACGCGAACCAATGTTCCGTCATTTTTGACGGGTTACAGGTTATTAGTAGTGTTCGAGTGTAGCGAAATGCATCACAAAAACACCCAAGTCGAGTAGATAATATTTATTTATTATAACCTCACCGGAAAATGAATATGAAACCGTGGCGTCGGTAAGATAAGCCGGCGTCATACCCACTAGTTATGAGGGCCGCAATCAATATGGTGTGGTCACAGGATCATGGCTGTGGGAAACAAATGAAACATCAGAAACTATTTAACTTTAATTAATTGCACAAAGGGACTTGACGCGAATTTAATTGGAGCACTGTTCTTAAATTCCTAGGTACTTAATATTTCATGAAACTTCGCTATACTTTTATCTACTTTCGTAGTCTGTACTAATTGTCACTCCTGAATAATTTTTTCCTCACATACTGACGTGCGATACTCAAATCGCTCAGGTTCGCACTAGAAAACTTCTCGCTCGTCGGTAGGTACTTTATTGATTAAATTTCATTGGAATCACACACGTGCTAGCAACACTACAGATTACAGATACAGATTTTGCTTTCTATCATAAGAGTCCGCTGTCAACTTTGGCACACACTGAGTGCGCAGTAGCCAGTCGATCGCTTTTTATAGGTAACCATCGCGTTAGATGGTTTCAAAATCTACCTAGTTACTCCAGATTGTTGTAGAAACCACGATTATGATTTTCTTCTTTCTGTTTCTACCATCCTGTGACAGAATCAATACGATTTATTCGATTAGGAACACGACATCCAGAGATCCGTCCCTTATAAATATGTCTATTTAAGTATGTATATCTGAGATATTATTTTTTACAGTTACGTCTCTAAAATAGAAGATGCTTTTAGTGCTGCAGCCTCCATCCAGTTCATGCTGAGTGGACTTGTCATATGCCTCATTGGAATACAACTTCTATCGGTAAGGTCTTTTTCAGTATAAAATTAATTTATATTGATTATTACCATCGATCTACACACTCTTCAGTTATTGATGAACAGGCTGTCTCATAGCTTGTAGAAAAAACTTCAGAGGAGACCCCTTCATACAATTTTGAATATTAAATATTATTCACAATTTGGGTGAAATATTAACAATTACGGAGATAATCGACATCAAAGTTTGCATTATTTTTTTCAATATTTATGACATATTTTCTGTGGAATATTAATAAAATATTCTCTTCTTTCTAGAAGTGATAAAGCATAATGTGGCGCAATTGAATGGTTTTGATGCGTATTTCAATTTCGTGACTCTAATAAAGAATAATAATATCACAAATTATAGATCAAATTCAATACACAAATTAAACATCAAATTCAAGAAAATTAACGTCACGAAAAAATTTATCGTTACACAATAATTATGCATCAACTCAAAAGCATGCGTCAAAAAACTTTTTCCATTTAAAAATGACAATCAAAGTAGTATGTGTAGGCTGTGCGTACGACGCACATTTTTTAGTTGTTGTTTGCGGGTATAAACCCAACAACGAAACAATGTGCCTCATGCGCACGGCTTATACACATTAATTCGATTGTCTTTCTTAAGCGGAAAGAGGTATACATTGTAATGTTTGTGTACTGTGTACATAGGTAGGAATATTTTTAACATTATTTTTATATGTATGTTCTGAAAACACAATTATTGGATTTTGTCCACAGAGGGATAATTGTGAATTAAGTCTCACATAGGTGAAACCATTTATGTGGGAAACATTTATAGAAGTCTTTGTTAAGTGGCCCCGGGCTTATAACTTGTATGAGCTATCTTAAGTGATCACATTACGCAATGCAATGTTCATCAATTCCATCGTAAGAAGGTTCACACAATTTAAAATTTTAGAAAGTTGTATATGTATACCAAATCAGTTTTTTTCATAGATATATATTCGAAAGGACTGTGCTAGAAACTTCTATGGTCCTTCCTATGATATAATGAACACAGATTTCGCAGCTGGTAATAAAACCTCTATATTTGTAAAGCAAAATATTAAACAATTTTCGTTTTAATGTGTATGATATTCTTCCGAATTATTTAACATATACCTACACTAGAATACGCCTAAAAATCATTATTATTATTTTTTTAATTCATTTAATAGACTAGTATACAGTTTTAACAATATTTTTATGAATATTCTGAGTAAACATTTATTGGATCTTGTAAAAATAAAAACTTCCGTGCACGTTTCACACATAAATAGCTTCGTCTATGTGAGACTTCCATAATTTATCTTAACAATAATAATTAATTATATTTTTTCATTAAATTAATATTGTTGATTTAATTTTAGTAATCTTACTATGCATCCGCAGATTATCATAAGTGTTTAACTTTTTAGATCGAGGATCCTATGGGACATCCTCTCCAATTGCTTTGGACACTAATTTACTTTTCTTGTATGATGTCAGAGGTATTAATGCTCTGCTGGTTTGGAGACGAAGTCATAAACAAGGTAATTTTTGCGTATTATGCCCATAGATAAGATATCATTTTATTTTACGTTCAACATTTTTTGAGTACTCACTATTTATCACACTTTAAGGTATCGCTAGTTTTGCGAAAAAAAATATATAAATAAAATAAATTGTTCAAGTGTGCTTTGCTGGTTCAAACACGAAATCATAAAAGGTTATGGTTTACCAGAAGTAGAGTTCTTTTCATTTAACAAAGACAATCGATTAAGTATGTGTAAGCCACGCGAACGAGGGACATTGTTTCTATGTGTCGGTGTTCATACCTGTAAACATCAAAACATTGAAACTTTGTGCGTCGTACGTACAGCTTACACATTTATATATTAATTACGCTAAAAGTGATGATGATGTTGCTGTTAGTGGATGATTTCTGTTGCCAGTTAAAAAAAAATTTAGAGTACATTAAAAATATTAAAAAATATAGGAATACGAACAAACTGATATTAAAAAACATTCAAATTTTATTAAATTATCGGAAATTAATAGTTGTTTTTAAATATTTTTGTGGAATATTTAAAAAATCCGTGTTTTTATTTGTGACGGGAAATATATTTTTTGTGTTGGCAATTCTCAATCTCTTTTGTTTTTATATTTTTGCATTAAACTTTCTTCAATAGTATATTTATTAATTTTTATTTTACATTTTTGAACAATAATTAAGCCATGTAAACATTTATTACGCTATATATATTTTTAAATATTTTTGAACAATAATTAAGCCATGAAAACATTTATTACGCTTTATATATTTTTAAAACTGTGAAGTGAACTTAGTCATTTTACGCATTGACGTATATATCATTCCCACTTCGAGAAAGGATAGAAAGCTACTGAGTCATTTCGTGACTTTAACGATCTTTTCGAATAATGAACGATTAGCAAAATGGCATGCTGTGGGGGTTTGCTCGCTTCAAATCTGGTGACACCAGCTTAAACGACAAGCCAAGAAAGAATTGATCTTCGTATTTTGATGACTGGGCCCTTTTGGCGGCTGTAGAAGAGGACGAAAGTTGAACCTCTCAGACACACTCTTCATCCGCAGAATCAATCATCTCAGCGTGTGTTCTCTCCTTTCGTCTGAAGTTCCCAGATGTGGGAAAGAAGGGCTCCGCCCACGTGTGCTGTCCGCTGCAGAAGTCACGGCTATATAATGTGCCTTTTGTATCACGTATCACTGAAGGTCGCGCCTTGCTTACTATGTATTTGTTCATGGTCTGCTAAGGGCAGTGGCTGTGTATGGCGTAATTCCATAGCAAAATATTTAATTGTTGTAATTGTAATGTAACAAGCAATTGACGTTATAATTGATTAAGCCACGGTGTTGTGACTATGTTGTAATTACAACATAGTCAAAATCACCGTAACAAGTAATCGAGTCTGTTTTTGTTTTTTGTTATGTAACAATATAATTTTTTTAAAAGGCGGACATTAATGCCTCGTCATATTATACCCAAAGTTAGTAACTTTATAGAGTATACAAAAAATTATAAATAAATTTTCTCATAAATATTGTTAAATATTGAAATTTTTCCATCACTAACCCTATCCATCACTTTACATCCTCACGTAGTAGAATTTTCAATACGTAAAATTGCAGCTTCTGATGAAACTCGTTGTTGCAAAATATTTTTGCCGAACTTGTGTGTCAAAATTATTCCGCCCCATGAGCTATGAACGTGGTTTAGACCCTCACGTGCTGCGCTGAGCCCATATGGATTGTAAAGTGAATTTAATTATTGTATTCGAAAATAAACAAAAAAAAAATACGTAAAAAATTTAGAAAGCGAACTTAAGCCATGGCCTCAAATTTGAGTTTCGATATTAAAAAAAAGTTGAATGTGGTTTTCGGGAAATAAATATCCTTTTCACGGATAGGCACTGTTTTTTTTAAATATAATACTTATTTTTAAAAAGAAAATTCTTCATCAAACAAACAATAATTATTTCTTCAATAACAACAAAATCAATTTGTAAAAACATTAATTAAGTAAATAAAAAGAAAAGACTTTGTATAAAATCACTATTTATTGAATTATCGACATGTTTCGTAACGTTAGTCCTTTATTAGTTATTTGACAACCATATATTTATTTTTTATTTTTGTTACTGTTTATATTTCCAATATTAATTTTTAGTATACACATTGTATCTCGATGAAGGGATCATTGGCCCTAAAAAATGTTTAGAATTCAATTAATAGAGGTTTTATACAAACTATTTTCTTCTTGTTAATATAAATACTTATAATTCAAATAAACTGTTTTTACTGTGATATGTCTGTAAAATTCTCGTATTTATTTTACATAAGTTTCTATTCACAATTCATAGAAAATACGAAATTATTAAGCATATAAATTTCAACGATATTTTCATAGGCCTCGTAGATAGATCTCTTACAAAAATACCCACCACAGTTTCACAATGTTCTGTGAAATGATGTTAGTTTCTTCGTATTCTACATAGTTTAAATAGCTGTAATCATGGGTGCTCAAGTAGATCGCTGGTGTAGAGGTCGTGACACTCGCTTAGTGATCTTCTAGTAGTCCTATTTTCAAAGAACAATCGTTTAGTTAAGTTTAGAAATAGTAAAAATATTGATGCGATACATATTTCGTGTTCGAATCTGTATTTTTAATTTTATTTAAGACGATGAAAGATTTGTTGCTACCAAAGAGTGGAACTTAACCACTTTTTTTGGCGACACAACGGAAGAGTTTCCCCCTTGCATAATTTGAAGATACAATATCGAACCCGGAATCCTCAGTGTGAGAAGTCAGTGTTGTGCCCACTGGGCTACGAGGACTGCCTTGCTATTTATTCTTGCCTAAATAAAGCCCTTCTTTTATTCTTGCATAATAAATATTCTTGCTATCCTTGCAAAGAAAATATTCTTGCATAAATAAAAAAAAGTAAACGAAACTTTTCTTACAACTGACTGTAGATTTTTGGTTGATTTTTGAAAATTTGAAAGGTTCCTATTTGAGACTTTGCAAGTATAATAAATATTCTTGCTATTCTTGCAAAAAAATATTCTTGCATAAATAAAAAAAAGTAAACGAAACATTTTTACATTAGACTGTAGATTTTTAGTTTATTTTTGAAAATTTGAAAGGTTCCAAACCGAGACTTTTCAAGTAAAAACGTTATTTTGTAATTACGTGCGACTTATTTACTAAGAAAATAATTTTTTTAAGAGTATTTAATTTGAAATTTTTACAAGCTCTTAGTAATTTTTTTAAACAAGTGAAACGTGTGGAAATTCATATTTTTTTCTGCTTAACTATTGGAGAAAATAATAATTCAAAATATTTTGAGTATCTTCAAACACTTAAGCCAGCCATACGATAGGTCGTAAGACCTCTAAACACCCAAAAAACTTAAATACCTACTTTAAAATATATTTTAAAAAAATACCTTCGTCTCTATGAGACATCTATAATATACATACCTACATAATACATAATAAAAATAATAATTCGTTTTGCGGGCTTTTTGAGGTATGTGAAGCATGGCTTATTCACACCACATTTTCAGATCCTAATTTAACAGCACTCACAGTAAATAAATAAATCAAATAAATGTGCGTTGAAAGCATAGTTCGCAAAAAAGTAAATTTTTCTCTAAAAGTCTAATATTTTTTTTCGAAATTCCGCTCTAAAAGTAATTAATTAATTCGAATAATAGACAATATTTATATGTATAATAAGAGCCATTAAACGAATATTTTCACGAAAAATTCACAAAAACAAAAAATAATTCAGTACGCGAATGTATGGTAGTGGTTTTATTCCGTTCCGAGTATATGCCCCTCACATCACCCAGATTGGAAATTAAATACAGCGATTCCACTCATAATTTGTATGAAACAGGCGATTTTAAACCCCCTTTTTTCTTTTGTTGAAAAACCTAATTCTAGCATTGCGCGCGCTAGCTGTTCCAATAAACTACGTATTTTTTACGATGCAAAAATTGTTTTTTTTTTAAACGGCGAACGTGTTCCGAATTTAAATGCAAAATGGTGAAAGTTTGCGCACGGGGGAGGTCGGGTCAGAATGGTGTCTGAAGTTTAAAGTTTTAATTGGATGTCTTCCAGTTTGTACTGGAGCAAAATCCCTTCGCACGACAACTTTGTCCATTTGGATTACAGATATTGTTCTGGAAATAGTAATGTTATTATTTATTCCCCTAATAGATCATGCGGTGCCTAGAAACTTACAGATAACAAGCGACATTATGTAATGCAAAGAAGTGGTTAAAAATTTTCTTGTCAGGATTTTGGAGGGACTGTTTAAATTTATTTAGAATTGATTATCTGTTTATTTTAAACAATATTTTTATATTAATGTTCTGAAGATAAATAAATAGTAAATAAATAAAATTAAACAGTTTAAAAATAAAGAAGTAGGTATATTTATCAGCTGAGAAATCTATGTATAAAATTTCACGCAAAGAACTAAAGATGTACGTAGCATAGTCCTTTTAAATATATGAAAGATTTCAAATTTGGAACAAACCTACGATGGAATTGATGAACGTTGCATTGTGTAGAGTGATCACTTAAGCCACTTGCAGGTCGTAAGCCCTGAGCCGTTTAGGTTCGTCTCTGTGAGACTTCTATAATTTGTCTTAATTTATTTATTCACTTTTCGTCACACTACAAATTTGCTGGTTAATTCCCAATTACCAATTTATATTAATTTATTTGAATATTTTATATTTAGTTGAAAAATTTACAAATATAGAATGTCTCATAGCTTGCAGTAAAAACTTTACGGGTGGATTCCTGCCTTGATAATGAGTCAAAAATGTTTAAGGTTTCCCATGTTCAAGCAATCAATAGTAATGGAGATATTGCATATCTCCATTACTATTGATTGCATTTTTTCAGTATTTCTGACTTACTTAAAAAGTTGAAGTATCATTGCAGTAACTTACATCGATTATAAAAAATTCATTCACTTTAATACAACTCGAATAAAATGATAAAAACCTTGTAAAAATTGACAATAGATTTTTCACAAGGTTTTTTATTATTTTATTTGAATTTTATTTAAGCGAATGAATATTTAATAATTGATATAAGTTACTGTAATGATAGTTAAACTTTTTGAAAAAAATATGTCAGAAATATTGAAAAAAAAAATGCAAATTTTTATTGCATGTCTCCATAACTATTGATATTAGGTTGTGGTTGCTTTAACATTTGCGGCTCATTATCGAGGCAGGAGTCTACCTGTAAGTTTTTGATACTAGTTATGAGAAACCCTGTATTTGAAATATATTTCCGCTAAATAATGTTATAGTGACCAAGTTGCACGATAACAAGACGAGTAGGAGAGGGATGGGGACAAGGAACGTGTTCGTTCCAGCCCCGGGAAAAGAGACTGATCGATGTCTAACATGACTCTCAAATCTCTTCCCGGGTCCTGGCTGGAACGCACTAGATTTTTTTATCGTTCGAAATAAGGAATTAAAATACGAAGATAAATTTATAAGTTAAGCGACAAAAAAGAAAATTTTTCGAAAATAGCGAACAAACAAGAATAAAAATATAAAGTTACAGGCACGAAGCTACGTATTACTGCTTTGAAAAATATTACGAAAATGCTGCTGCTTGTCTAAAAATTTTCCCTTTTATTCTTGTCAAAATTTATTTTTGCTAAACAAAATATAAAATTAAAACATATCGTGTGCGTTCCAAACATTTCTTCATTCAAATTTTTCGATATTTGAACTATAAATTATAGAGTTGTAATGATCCCGGTAGATAGTAGGCCCTAATCAAATCGAGCGGACTGTATTAAATGTCGAAATGATGTTCAATTAATATTATTAAGCATTTTATTGTATTTCAATATAAATCGTTCTCCTGGTCACGGTAAGCACTATGATGATCCTGGTAGATAGAGGGGTCTTCCAAATTATTAAAGTTTTCTAGATGTTCAAAAGATTAATTCAGTATTAGGATATACTATAAAACGTAGCAGGATAATTTCCGCGAGTTGAAATTTAATTTTAGCTATTACGTTCAATTGATTTGCCAACTCCTGGCCGCGGCTAACAATGTGATGATTCCTATGGGGTGACCCGTCAAAAATACGTCGTGGTAAATAATATTAAATAATATAAATTTCATTGCAATGAATAAAGTCGTTTGCCGTATGATGTTAGCGAAAATAGTTGTATGGCGCGGGTGGCAACGGCTGAGGTCGACAGATACGCTGTAACTATAAAAGGATCGCGGAATAAAATATTATACCTTCTTGAAATATTAAAAATAATGTATTCTATACAATATTAATGCTCTGCCAGTGCTAACTATACATTTACTGAAAATAATTATTAACTGAAAATAAATATTCTGTGAAAATTGCGCTTTTGAATGCAATATTAACTAAAAATATTTCTAACATCTTGGGTTCACAGACGAAATTGACAATACCTACTGCCCTTTGCATTTACTAAGTATATTACCTAAATAGCCACAGCTATACCATCCTGTCCGTCAGGGACGAAACATGAAACACAGTTATATTCCTAAAAGTGCTACCTCTTACGCGACAAAAATACCTATTGCAGTCGGGCTATGAATACGAACTATTTCCGCCTCATAATGGCGCCTGGAACCAATACTAAAAACCTCACTAGAAATAATAAATGCGACTAAATCTCGATAAATACAATATATACTATTCGTAATACGTCGTTGAATTGGCACATGATTCGTCTAATGGATGAAGGACCCCGTTGTGTATCGTAATAACTTCAAATTCTTTTATAGGAGCAGTGTGGAAACAATTGCATAATATTACGTAATAAAAACATCTAACGAACCTAATAATCGATACATTTATGTTACAATAAAATACATACACTAGAAAGAATTCGTGTATTAGAAATAAAACATTTTCGATTTGAGACAAACCAGTAAAATCGTTCGAACGGCGCAAAGGGAAAAATTCACACATATTAAATAACACTGAAATTAATAATTATAAACACTTTGTATTAGCAAATTCTTACCTTGAATGGTTTCGTTCTAGACGTGCATGAACCTGTTCATATTAATTGCGTGAGAAAATAATACATATATTTGCTATTTACGAAATACGACATTTTTGAAGCGAAACTTCTTTATAAATAAGTAGATAAGGTCTCGGGGATGGTTTGTTCGTAGGAATTTTATAACAGCCCGTGAGTTTATATAAAATAATAGTTTCTTTGAATGCTAAATTTTGTTTTTTTTTAAACCCTCAGCATCTCTGCCGAGGGGGGTTGAGGCTCCGCGCCCGCCTAAACCCGGTGACCGACTTCCTAAGTGACTAAACGGCCCCCCTTGTTCCTCCGGAACTTACTGCATCCCGAGACTCTATCTCTTCTTTACGAGATGTGATCCCGTGACGCCCCTCTTTTAGGCTTATAATTGAGAAGGCCGTACTCTTTTGGTACGAGTTTCTGATGATGTGTGTTGTCTTGAGGCGCCTTTCTTTTAGGCCGGTGTTTGAAGAATCATGTACTCTTTTGGTACGAATTGATGACGACATTAGCCTCCTTTGCGGGCATAGTCAGCGATGTTACAAATTATTGTGCAATCTCATTATGCCTTTTCAGAGCGGCGTCCCACGATTCTGCATCTTGCAACATTTACTTTGGACAAATGTTAGAGTGTTAGTAACATATTTATAATATCCCAGCTATTCCATATGAGTGAATGATTTTTATATTTATTCTGGCCCTGTCTTTCTTACAGAGGACGAAATAGAAGTTAACGTTTTCTATCAAGGTTTTACAGCATTCAAGCATGGAAATCCTTCCAAAGACAAAGGGAACCTTTTGTTGGTTTAAGTAGTTTGCGCCAGATGAGGTTAGGTGGTCGGTTTATTGACGACCCCGAGCAACAAGGAGGACCCCGCCTTTAAGGGGCCCTGCAGGGGCTTGTGCGGGTTCCACGCCCAAGTGCCGGCAATCATCCACCCCTCAGCCAGCTAGGCTAACATAAACCAGATATCCCCAATCTTTAGTTAGATCTCCCCATTCTGTCCTTTACTCGTCATTCTGAAGCCACTTATTAAGCTGAATATACCGAGGTACTCGATTCATAAAGAGTTAGTTGTAGACCGAGTGTAATGATTGCGCAATACCTACGCAATACAGTAATTATTATAATGCTACTAAGTAATTCATATAGAACTCCGTGTATTCAATTTTAGCATAAACGGTATGAAATTCGCTTTGCATAAAAATACACCCGTTTGGAACGGAATTCTTGTACGATTTGAACCAATATCACACAAGCAATCGTGATATTTAATTACACATAATTATTCCGAACTCAAATATTCCCAAAATAAATACATTTCGATAGTGAAAATAATTAACCGTAATAGATAATATGAATATGATCCTTATCTGTTACTCTTTGTGGCGGAATCCTCCTTCTGGTGCTGCGGGATGGTGGAATCTCTATACTTCGCCGCTGCAAGACCCGCTTTCTCTCAAGCTGGCAGCTCCTTTGCTCGCAACTGATGATCTGGAACTCGGGGCTCCGTCGGTAGTCTGTTGGGCAGCGCTCCCGCTCGCAAGTCTGGTCTCGAACTGAAGGGGCTGAGTACATCGTGTTCGCTTCTTTTATAGTAACGATTTCACCATACCTCTGAAATCCACGCTAGTGCAGTGACTCATCCTATGCGCGATGACCTCACCGCCGGCGCTCGCCATTGGCCGGATTCAGTCATCAGGACGGACGCCTCCGGCTCAACCCGTCGAAGGCAAAGCGCGCCTGTGATTGGTCCGTTTCGTTAAAATAATAGTTAAGCACCCGCTACACGCGAGACTAACTGTTCTGATTCATAAATAATAAAGGCTCGTTCGCACCTACTCACAAGGTCGAGTCTATTAGGATTGGCAAACGATATTAATTTAACACAGAATTATATCTATGGTATAATAAAGATCTAAGAAATATTACTTGTATAGCTGAATATTCAATATTTTGTTAGCTTCTTGTAATACATAGAATCTTGAGAAGAAATATATGAGGCTTTTACTTTTAAACGATTCAAACCAGAAGAAATATATTCTTGATGTCCATACTTGGCTTTTTTGAATATTATTATTTTAAGATTTTCTAAATTTATTAAATCTATCTCTATGTCGACCATCACAGCTTCCCCCTTATTTAGAGAGAGGAATGATCTATCAGATCGAGCCTATCTGCTAAATAACCCAATAGGATAGTATATTTCGTGATACTTATTAAGAGTTTCTAAAATTTTCTTTTAAAATAAATCGTTGTTCTTTCCTTTCCCCGCGTACTATATTTCTATTAGGGTTGAATTCTCTTCCAATGGAACCTTCTTTGCGTATTTAAAGCTACTGTAAACCATCTGCCTGTCATTCAAATGAAAAGTGTACAACTAATATTAATATAAGATTTGAAAGCAAAAGGGACTGTATCTAATTTATTCAATTGACTGAAAAGGTTCGATTCTTCATAATCGATTGAATGCCTCGGTAATCTCATCATTGTGTCTGCTAACCACTCAAGCTCCATCCTGTTATCAACACTTAAAAGGAACGCCCCTTCCCCCACTTTGTTATCCTCCTTGCTTCCCTTACAATGGTACACTCCTAGTGTTCACCACCTCGCAACTCTATACTACATTCCCCAGCACATACCTCCCTTCCCCCAGAATATACTCCCACTAACACTCCCCACATCCCCTTCAAGCTATACAAACCAACTCAACCGAGTAAATATTGACTGTATATTTCTCCTATGAAATGCGAGCTACGATAAATCTGAAGTTCCAGAATTATATTAACCTACGATTAATGTACAATCTATTCATATAAACTTAACAACCAGCTTCCTAATATAAAGAGCAAACCCTTCCCCCAAACTATACACCCTCTTCTATTTCTAACTCGTTTCGTCCTGTTTTAACCGAGTGAATAGTCAACCGCATATTCCTACTATGATTGCAAACCGCGACAAAATTAACTCTTGTACCCCATCTGAGCTATGAACTCTATTCATATGCGCAATACATGTCCTCTTATGTAGAAACAGCCAATTGTCCTCAATATTCCACGTATACTGTAATGACTGCCATAATTTATTGTTGGTGTAATATGATGAAGAAGAAGAAGAAGAAGCCGCAAAAGTAGTGGATGACAACAGAAGAAGAAGAAAATGAATCCATTGAAAGGCATAAGATAAAGAAGAAAAGTCACAACCGAGTGCAGTAATAGATAAAGACAAAGAAGAAGAAGTCGAAAGATATAAATTTAGAAGACGCGAATGTAGCAGTAGGCAAAGAACAAAAGAAGACGAAGATAAGACGTAGAAACCAGTCGAAAATTATAAGATATACGGAAGAAGACGACATGAATGTAGTTATAGGAAAAGAAGAAGAAGAAGAAGATGAAGAGAAGACGAAGAAAACCAGTTGATAAGTATAAGATAAACGGAAGAAGACGAAATGAATGTAGTTATAGGAAAAGAAGAAGAAGAAGAAAGAAAAGAGAAGAAAGAAGAAGAAGATGAAGAGAAGACGAAGAAAAACAGTTGATAAGTATAAGATAAACGGAAGAAGACGAAATGAATGTAGTAATAGAAAAAGAAGAAGAAGAAGAAAGTAGAGAAGCAGTCGAAAGATATACCATCAGACGAAAAAGTAGTTGCAAAGTATTGTAATAATTGCTATTTATAGAAGAGAAGGTATTTGAAAAGTAAAGCATAAACGGTATGTATTCAAAGAAGAAGAAGACTAGAGTGAACATAACCAATAAAAAAAAACCTTCGTACCGAAGAAGAAGAAGACGCTGTTGAAGTCAATATAAATAAAAAGCGGAAAGAAAATATATATATAACCGTTAGCATATACGAATAAGAAGAAGACGAAGAAGAAGAAGAGGAAGAAAAGGATAGGAACAAACCCTTCGATAATTGTAGAACGTAAAAGTATATATAACTATTATCCGTCTCAACTAACTTTCCAGCCAACCCTCAAGAGTGATATCTAAAGACGACGCATGTTTGTAGAAGAAGTGGATCCAGATGTCTAGAAAAGTTTCCCATAGCTATTCCCTACTAACCTGTCTTCCCCCAGATTTTTAAGCGTTTGTCAAATAATCAGGCGCAAATCCTCCGTATAACTGTAATATTGTTCCTCCCAAAACTTATTGCAAACCTAAAACAACTTTATTAATATGTTCCGTATTCATCATCCCCATACTTATATGTAACATAACATTATAAAATTTTAAAGTGTTCCTTTAACAACACGAACATGTTTAACGAAGTACACTGTTACAAATCAGAAGAGGTGAACCCTAATATCTGTACTAGCTGTAGTAGTCGTCACCAACACTGATATCCACAGAAGATGTATGTGTGTAACTGAATCAAGAATTCCTAACGTATAATTCGGTTTGCTATACGACTGGAATCTATCAAGATCCAAACGTCCAACCTTTCAACCTCAATCTAAAAGTAATGGCCACGACGACGCATGAAGGTGGATGAAGCTAATGATTTCGTTATGCTACTACTATTTAATCTACTAAAAATCTATTTTCAAAATTTTTTTTTTTTCAAAATGTTCCAGAAGAATTCAAAAGCTCTCCTGAAAAATTGTTTTTTTTTTATTTTATTTTATCACTATTCAACAGGATTTCTACATACACCCAATGTATAGTAAAAACAATAAATGCTTAATCAATCATAGCGTTACGACTTCTCAAAACTTGAAGAAACTCACATATCGTTAATTCCGGATTTACTTTTGTATTATTTCCAAGAAGATTGCGCCTAAAACTAAAACAACCCTTATATAGATACGTACGAAATTTGAAGTAGTGAGATGTTTATTTCTACTCTGCCTATAAATAAGCTATATCAACGTATATTGTAATATAATATTTATTAATGAAGATAAAACAATTTCAATTAACGTTGCAATGAAGCGAAACAAAGGAATATATATAAAAAAAAACAAGTCCAATTTTTAATTATTCGTTACTAAGAGTATATATATATTGCGCTCTCTATTACCGCTTCCTATAGACTAATACTAGCGAAGGCTCAAAACTTTCTCTGATTTCCGCTAGATGGCGGTAGTATGACCATTTTAATTCATATGCCAGGCCGTCTTGTAAATAAAAATGGAAGCAATTTTATTCTTGTAATTCAAATCAAAATAATTTTAGATCAAAACAAGAAACTTAATTATTTCGTGCAACAATACGCGTCTGTGTTTATATTACGAACAAGTCTATCAATCCTGCATACAACAAAGAAATTATAATTAGTTTGAATAACCAGAACCGTATATAACTGTGTATAACAATTAAGAACACATTTAGATAATTAGAATAATTAAGAACCATAATAAATCAATGAAGGAAATTTTTTTTTTTTTTTCAATTAATTCAGCAACATTGTAGATTGACATTTTATTTTTTTAGGACAATTTTTAATATAACACCTTGACGATAAAAAGGTATCTCCGAAACATGCACGTGAAAGTTATCAAATAATATAAGTAGATTTGTAAGAATACTATAATCAATAAATTTTTTGTGTAATTATTATCTGTAAAAATTTAGCTGAATTTAAAGATCTTTTTTTTTTTCAAATATAGAAACCCTTTTTAATATCCATAAGACAAATATATAACAAGTGTGGATTTATTTAATTTACATTAACCTTAATTTAATTAAAATTAATTTATATTAATTTTTAATTATGAAACCAGACGGATAATTATTAAAATATTTTTCGCATTTGTATCATAAAAGTACATAACCGAAAGAGAAAAGTAAATATTATAAAACATCGGATTTATAATTTTTTTTATAAAATAAAATATATATCAAATGTTCACATGGCAAAATCACGTGTACCCGTATACTAAAAGTTTTCGTTTTTATATCTTCTTTTCTTTTAGATTCATATATTCTCGTGTTTATATTTTCTACTAAATTGTTATCCGGTTTTTATATTTATTTTTACTTTTATATTTTTCTGCTATTATTATTAATTACTATTGCATAACTCGTAAGCGAAAATATTTGCCACTGAACAGATTTTATCTAGCGTTGGTTAATTATTAGTTTATATTAATATAAGAAATTAAATTAAAACCGAATTTTAAGCTATCATAAACCCTCCGTGGCGCGCGCTGAAATCTGTCGCGGTGATCTGCCCGTAATACAGGTGTATATTTTTGCATTTCGGGCGCCGTGCGAATCCGTTCGGCGTAGCTAACTGTCTTTTCGTACTAGCCCGAGCGCGAAGGTCGAACTTGTTAAACCTTAAACCCTCAAACGTCTCGGGTCTCTGCCGCATCTTCCACGCTTGTGCCGAAACGTGTCCGCTCGCGTTATATAGGGAAACCGTCGCCGGTGTTTCCAACACGCAGCGCTCGCAAACCCGGCGGCTTTGGCCGTGTTCGGTGGTATATTTGCGAAACACAAACACAAACGCAATAATTAAAACCTTTCAAATGTGATTCGTTTGAATCTCAACTACATATTTGTTATACTGCGATTCGCAAATCCCGACGGCCTAGGCCGTGACAGTGGCATACTTGCGAGAAAACAAATGCAATAATTAAAACCTTTCAAACGTGAATCGTTTGAATCTTAACTACATATTTGTTATACTGCGATCCGCAAATCCCGATGGTCTTTTTTAGATTGTGACGGTGGCATACTTGTGAGATCGCATTCAAATATATTCTCTTCATACAATTATTAAAAATATTTTTCAAATGTGAATCGTTTGAATTCAAACCACATAAAATGAATGAGATATGAAATAAATCACATATTCTATAAAATGGAGCAATACTTTTACAAAGAAACAGGCATTCCAAAATCGAACTAATATATCACAAGGACCAAAATTACTACAATAATTTTCGTTCACAAAATATTAAATAATAAAAATGCCAACTATCTATATGACAAACAACCTAAAGAAATTTCTAATACCTAGTATCACGTTTGTCTACAAATCTCAGTACGTGGTTCACATAAATGCTCAATCTTTTTTCTTTGATGTCACGGACCGTGGTCCGCAATTGTTTAAATAAAACCGCTTTTATAATCAAATATTTTCTTTCATTTATAATATTAACTAAACCAAAATGATTTTATTACTATGCAAATGAGTCCAACGAATACGCTCCTGTCTGGTCACCGGCACCACTGTAATGATCCAGGTAGACAGTGGGCCCTAATCAAATCGAGCAGACTGTATTTAATGTCGAAATGATGTTCAATTAATATTATAAAGCATTTTATTGTATTTCAATATAAATCGTTCTCCTGGTCACGGTAAGCACTGTGATGATCCAGGTAGATAGTAGGGCATCGGGCCTTGATACATTTAATAATAATTTAGTATAGTTCCTGGTCCGGCACCAGAGTTAGACATCCTATGATGGTGTGTGTTGAATATATAAGGCGAAGCAAATCTATAATACAAATCATTCCATTGCAACTCAATGTAAATCATATTCTTTTCACGGCTAACGATGTAAGATGACCCTAATGTGGGTCCTACTAAATAATGAAGGTTAGTAAGTAGCAAAACGTCGCGTTCAAAATACAATATATTGGATTATTAAATATTTCATTATTCTTATATGTGAGCGCGCGCGATTGAGCGACAGGTTGCAACCGGTCGACTTCAACCATATGATGTAGCGATACAGTTGTTAAAATTAAATATTCAATACAGAAATATTACTACTACTAAAATTCAACTTTTCATATGAAATAATGTTCTATACTATCAGAAATTGTTCTATACGATAAATTAACTAAATTACGTCGTGGAAAATAATATTAAATAATATAAATTTCATTGCAATGAATAAAGTCATTTGCCGTATGATGTTAGCGAAAATAGTTGTATGGCGCGGGTGGCAACGGCTGAGGTCGACAGATACGCTGTAACTATAAAAGGATCGCGGAATAAAATATTATACCTTCTTGAAATATTATAAATAATGTATTCTATACAATATTAATACTCTGCCTGTGCTAGCTATACATTTAACTAAAATATATATTATTAACTGGAAATAATTATTCTGTGAAAATTTCGCTTTTGAATGCAAAATTAACTAAAAATATTAACTAAAATATTTCTAACATCTTGGGTTCACAGACGAAATTGACAATACCTACTGCCCTTTGCATTTACTAAGTATATTACCTAAATAGCCACAGCTATACCATCCTGTCCGTCAGGGACGAAACATAAAACACAGTTATATTCCTAAAAGTGCTACCTCTTACGCGACAAAAATACCTATTGCAGTCGGGCTATGAATATGAACTATTTCCGCCTCATAATGGCGCCTGGAACCAATACTAAAAACCTCACTAGAAATAATAAATGCGACTAAATCTCGATAAATACAATATATACTATTCGTAATACGTCGTTGAATTGGCACATGATTCGTCTAATGGATGAAGGACCCCGTTGTGTATCGTAATAACTTCAAATTCTTTTATAGGAGCAGTGTGGAAACAATTGCATAATATTACGTAATAAAATCATCTAACGAACCTAATAATCTATACATTTATGTTACAATAAAATACGTTCACCAGAAGAATTCGTGTATTAGAAATAAAACATTTCCGTTTGGAAACAACCCAATAAAATCAATCGAACGGCATAAAGAGGAGAAATTCACATATTAAATAACACTGAAACTAATAATTTTAAACACTTTATATTAACATATTCTTACCTTGAATGGTGTCGTCTTAGACGTGTATGAACCTGTTCATATTAATTCCTGGGGAAAATAATACATATATTTGCTATCTACGAAATAAGACATTTTTGAAACGAAACTTCTTTATAAATAAGTAGATAAGGTCTCGGGGATGGTTTGTTCGAAAGGATTCTACAACAGCCCGTGAGTTTATATGAAATAATAGTTTCTTTGAATGCTAAATTTTGGTTTTTTAAACCCTCAGCATCTCTGCTGAGAGGGGTAGAGGCCCCGCGCCCGCCTAAACCCGGTGGCCGACTTCCTAAGTGACTAAACGGCCCCCCTTGTTCCTCCGGAACTTACTGCATCCCGAGACTCTATCTCTTCTTTACGAGATGTGATCCCGTGACGCCCTTCTTTTAGGCTTATAATTGAGAAGGCCGTACTCTTTTGGCACGAGTTTCTGATGATGTGTGTTGTCTTGAGGCGCCTTTCTTTTAGGCCGGTGTTTGAAGAATCATGTACTCTTTTGGTACGAATTGATGACGACATTAGCCTCCTTTGCGGGCATAGTCAGCGATGTTACAAATTATTGTGCAATCTCATTATGCCTTTTCAGAGCGGCGTCCCACGATTCTGCATCTTGCAACATTTACTTTGGACAAATGTTAGAGTGTTAGTAACATATTTATAATATCCCAGCTATTCCATATGAGTGAATGATTTTTATATTTATTCTGGCCCTGTCTTTCTTACAGAGGACGAAATAGAAGTTAACGTTTTCTATCAAGGTTTTACAGCATTCAAGCATGGAAATCCTTCCAAAGACAAGGGAACCTTTTTGTTGGTTTAAGTAGTTTGCGCCAGATGAGGTTAGGTGGTCGGTTTATTGACGACCCCGAGCAACAAGGAGGACCCCGCCTTTAAGGGGCCCTGCAGGGGCTTGTGCGGGTTCCACGCCCAAGTGCCGGCAATCATCCACCCCTCAGCCAGCTAGGCTAACACAAACCAGATATCCCCAATCTATAGTTAGACTTCCCCATTCTGTCCTTTACTCGTCATTCTGAAGCTACTTGTTAAGCTAGATGTACCGAGGTACTCAAATCATAAAGACTTGGCTGAAGACCGGATTGCGCAATACTTATGCAACACAATTATTATAAGGCTACTAAGCATTTCTTATAGAATTACGTGTATTCAATTATTAGTAAAAATAGTTTGAAAATCCCCATACTTTAAAATATATTCGTTCGGAAGAATTTCTCGTACGATTTGGATTGATATCTGGTTATGCAATACATAACGCGTCGACAATATTATGAATCTATTACGCACTGCTTATAGAGCTCCGTAAAATCAATTGTTAATACAAATGGTATGAAAATCCCCAAGCATCAAAATACATTCGTTTGGGAGACATTCCCGTACGAATTGAGCCAAGATCACACAAGAAATCGTGACATCAATTATACATCATTGCTCCGATTTTAAATCCTCCCAAAATAAATACATTTCAATAGTGAAAATAACTAATCGATAGATAATATAAATGTGTTCCTCAGCTGCTACACAGTGGCGGCATGATCCTCTCTGGTACTGACGAATGGTAGATTCCTCCATACGTCCGGGCAGCAACTCCGTCCGCAAATGCTGTTCTGGAACTCAGGGCTCCGTCGGTAGTCTGTTGGGCAGCGCTCCCGCTCGCAAGTCCGGTCTCGAACTGAAGGGGCTGAGTATATCGAGTTCGCTCCTTTTATACTCTCGATTGCACCATATCTTCGAAATCCACGCTAGTGCAGTGACTCATCCTATGAGCGATGACCTCACCGCCGGCGCTCGCCATTGGCCGGATTCAGTCAACAGGACGGTCGCCTCCGGCTCAACCCGTCGAAAGGTAACGCGTGCCTGTGATTGGTCCGTTCGTTAAAATAAGAGTAAAGCACTCGCTACACGCGAGACTTGCTGTTCCGATTCATAAATAATAAAGGCTCGTTCGCACCTACTCACAAGGTCGAGTCTATTAGGATTGGCAAACGATATTAATTTAACACAGAATTATATCTATGGTATAATAAAGATCTAAGAAATATTACTTGTATAGCTGAATATTCAATATTTTGTTAGCCTCTTGTAATACATAGAATCTTAAGAAGAAATATATCAGGCTTTTACTTTTAAACGATTCCAAACAGAAGAAATATATTTTTGATGTCCATACTTGACTTTTTTGAATATTATTATTTTAAGATTTTCTAAATTTATTAAATCTATCTCTATGTCGACCATCACAACCTCACCACGCATATCCTAAATAACAATTTTGAAAAGTTACGTATATATATATATATATATATATTAAGTTCTAAAAATTTCTGAATTAAAAGATTTCGCAGCCGTTCAGAAGTTGAGAATATTGACACGTGTGTCTGACCTGCCGGAAGTTTTGGAAGTTGTTGCAGAGTTCCTCATTACCGGGGCTCGTGTGAATGATACCGCGACCGTTTGGAAGACCGTTCGGCAGAACGGCGTACGCGGCAGAATAGCCCGGTAATCTCTGTATGCGAGTATTAATACAATTGTACGGAAATATAGATTATTCTAGGCTTTGAGATACTGTATAAATCGATACATATATCGCATCCCGAGTTCAAAAAAAAAGTTTTTGATTTAAGAATATCATGTTTTTCTTCATCGTTAGTTCCACCACGTACCAAAAGATCGTCTTACAATGAAATATTATACATAAAATTTGATAAATTTTCCTATAAATTAAGTGCAAGAATATTCTTTTTAAAATATCATTGTTTTGTTAAAAGAAATATGATATTTTGCGGGGGCTTGCAGTGAAAACATTGAAGCATCACATTTACGTAAACATATATTTTGAAAAAAATCTAAATAAAACATATATCTAATTATCATAATTTTTATCATATTATTCAAGATTTTCATCTATCATAAAATTCTGTCACATAAATATTATATTTCGATGCTTTTTCCACAATTTACGTTAACGTAAAAGTCATGCTTCAATGTACTCACTCCACGCGACTGGTGTTTTGTTATATTGATATTTAAAATTGTATATTTAAAGCTTACACTATTTGAATTCGAAGAACAAAAAACTTTAAGCCCCATTATCTCCAAACGCATATTTTGGGAAGGTGATAGTTTTGCACACAGGGTGCGATATATCCGTTGGTTCTAACTGCTCTCCGTACAAAATATAGCAAACATTTTTATATATGTAGGTATGTTCTAAGATCGTTAAAAAGTATATTGCTTATTACTCCACTTTAAAAAATATAAAAGTATTATTACCAGCCACGAAAATCTATGTATACTAAAGACTTTAGATGTCTCTAGCATAGTCAATTCAAATGAACGAAAGAATCTCAGATTATAAAAATATACAATTTTCAAAATTGAACGTGAACGTTGCATTGCAGCCAGCTCATACAGGTTGTAAGCCCTGGGCCATCGTATAAAAAGACTTCCTTTATGTAGACACACGTTTCTCATATTCGTAGCTCCATCTCTGTGAGACTTCCATTAATAATATATCTTAATAATTTTACGTTTAAATTAATGATTCGGTAGGTACAATTCTCTACTATCCTTCCACTTATTTCAAGCTGCACACACGCAATTTCTCCAAAGGACTGAGCTATGTACTCGTACTGCAAAGAAAATATTTCTCGAGAATATTTTTAGATATTATTTTATTATTTTAAAAATAAATGCGGTGAAAGCGAGAATCTGCGCTTTGTTGTTGCTCAGTTCCTCGCGAACTCAGACGTAATAACAGCGATTTAAATACATTTCAAATTTAGATTGCATTTCAGAAATATTTCACTACAGGTAATTCATAATATTCATTCCTCGATCATTTTAGTTTGATATGAAATAATATAAAACATTCCATTGATAAACGATTGGAAAAATGTAAACATTATACCTTCTAAAACACAAACGTTATCGAAAACATTGATATGGTCAGTTTTTGTAAGTTATGGGATAATTTTATGTATGCATTCCTGAATTTAGAACATTTCGAGTGTTCAATGATACGACTAGGCTTTACTCTGTGACTTTAAAGCGACTTTAAAGCAGTCAATAATGACCAAAACACGACATGTTTTAAAAGAAAACCTAATCGAAATATTGCGGAGGGTTTTACGTTTCACGATTAACCTCCGGAAAATTTCAATGCACTTTATTTTTATTTATTTATTAATCAACGCCATAGTGGGGTTTTACAATACAAGAAAGTTATAAAGATTTTTATATATGTACATATCTAAGATAAAACACGTTTTAAAGAAAATGGTTAAAAATATATATAATTAAAACATAATTAAGAGAAATGAACAATATACATATACAAACAACGATTACTACAAAAGCGAACAGTAATAATTAGACTTTAACAAATAAATAATAAAGTAAAATAAAAATAATTTAACTAATATACCAGATAAATAAGATAAGAGGATAAAATAAACAAAAAAAAATTAAAATATAGAAATAAACATTTAAAAGGGAAATGAACAATAATTGGGACACTTTAAAATAAATAAACATACATAATTCACGGGGAACAAAAAATAATAAAAAAATATTAGGTACATTAAACTGTAATTAGTTCTACTGGCTATTCTAAATAATTCTTTGATTCGGGTATGCTTCTACAAAAATGTCTACGAATTTCGAGAATTTATTTCCAAAGCGATGCACGCGTGTTAACGGTGAATTTAATGCAGTTATTCCTGTGAGTCCTACAAAGAACACTTCGCGATATCTCGTTCATATTGGTTTGTTATACGAGAACATCTGAATCTCTCTTAGATTAGGACCAGTAGACTGGATTTTGAGGACACGATAACTTGATAGGTAGTTCTTTTAGGTGTTCATAGATTTAGATATTCGAACTTTTATGAAAAAGTGATGTGGTAATGAAAGAAAATGAGATATACAAAAAGGTAGTTGCTCATGGCAGAAACACAAGACCCGCTATAAAACAGACTTATTTTTTCCAAGAATAAAAAATAAATATGGACTGAGGAAACTTGAATATTTAGTTCCCATGCCCTTGAACAATCTACAAAGTACCTTTTTCACAGGTCTAACAACTCCAAAATTACTCGCAGAACTCAGAAAGTGATATAATGAATTAATGTGATGTGTATTATTACTGTAATGATCATAAATTATTAGTTTGCTATATTTAGTATTGTTCATTTATATAAATGTGCTCAAAATATTTTTTCTCTTCTGGTTGAAATGTAGTAACATTGTAACATTAATTGTAAAAATGAACCTGCTGACAAACGTATTTTAAGACGTTTTGTGGGTTTAGTGATATTTTAAATAATGTAAAGAAAATAAATAGAAAAAAAAGTTACCGAATTGTTTGCTTATTACTAGTATATATCATTTATTTTTGTTACTGTATCTATCTTCATATTTTTTTTTTTGATTATTTATTTTTATTTTTTGTTGTCTCATCTACCTGTATATTTGTATTACTTTGTCAATCTTTTTAATTTTATTTTACTTGTATTACAATTAATTTTCTTATATTTGTATAAGTGTGTGTTAGAATAATAAAACTATTAAATCAAGTAATATAATTGCCTCAGAACAAGTTTCACCTAGAGGGGAGATATTAGGTGATTTAAAAAAAGTGCATTTCTGCTTTTTACTAAGTAAAATTAATATTTTAATAATGTATAAGCTATGTAAATTTTTGGAATGTCTAATAAGGAAATAAATAAAATAGAATAAATTATGCATTTTTCTTTCTCAATACTGTCCAATATTTTAATTTAAAACGTTAATTTATAAGTACGCCTTGTCTATTTTCCCCAACTGTCTGTCTGTCCCCGTAACTTCGTGTAACAACGTCTGTAATGATAAAATTCGAATTCGGAATTCGAACGGTTAAAAAACGAAGTTAAACGGCCGGAGATGGGTCAGTGTCTACTTGGAAGGGTTGTGGAACCGGCAAGTCAGTTCCAGAAAGAAAACTAGGTTCAGCGAACGAGTATTTAAGGTGGCGGGTTAAAACGCACCTGTTTACAAAATCTTTCCCAGAATTTAATTAATTATATTCGTTGTTTCACATTAATTTTTTTATTTTATTTTTTATTAAATTACATACAGCATTATAGTATTTTTTTTCTAGTCTATTTTAAGTAGTACATTGCTACATAAATTTATTATATCGTTGTTTTCTTTTACTATTTTATATTTTGAGCTGTTTCGTATTTCTCTTTTCTTTTTCATTTTGTTATTCTATGTTTTTAGTATGTAAGAGTTTTTTGTGTGTAAAGCGCCCTTGAGGTGAAATTTTCACAAAAATGGCACTGTATAAATAATCCATTATTATTATTACGGGGCTTGAACCCCGGGCGAGCAAACTCGAAGGAGGACACCTACGGAAGTTGCCATCATCGTATGTGTGGAAGCCTTTCAAAATAGACTACATATAGAACTAAGCATATATACATACATATAGTACATACATATAGAAAGACGCGAACCAATATATTTTCACGAACCAATATACAGGGTTATTTGTAAAATATTAATAACCTCGCAGGACTATACTCCTGCCTTGATTATGAGTCGAAAATGTTCAAGCTATCATGACCTAATATCAATAGTTATGGAGATATGCGACATCAAAGTTTCCATTTTTTTTCCAATATTTTTGAGTTATTTTTTGTAAAACGTTGGACTATCATTATAGTAACTAATATCAATTACGAAAAATTCATTCGTTACAATACAAGTTAAATAAAATGATTAAAACCCTGAAAAAATTCTAACTGGAATGTTTTCCAATTGAAATTCGAAGGTTTTTATTTTTTTATTTGACTTTTATTAAAGGAAATGAATTTTTCATACTTGATATAAGTTACTGTAACGATAGTTCAACGTTTTACAAAAAATAAGTCAGAAATATTGGAAAAAAAATACAAACTTTGATGTCGCATATCTCCATAACTATTGATATTAGATCATAATAGCTTGAACATTTTCGACTCATGATCAAGGCAGGAGTATAGTCCTGCGAGGTTATTAATGTTTTACAAATAATCCTGACAAATAAAGACAAATTAATGTGTCATGATCAATGTGTATTTATAATGGTTAAAGTATATACCTACAGAGTGTTTCATATCTAGTCAGGCCCATGCAGTGGTGTATTTTATTTCAATACCTTCTGGTAATTTTAGCTATACTTTTAGTAAGCATCTACGCTATGTAAACAAGAAATTATGATTTTTTCTCTGTTTATATTGAGTTTTACAATTTATGTAAATCTTGATTCTAAAAATAAACACGTTCGCAAAAAATCTCACACGATCAGGTAGACCCGATATTTGAGGATGGAAATGTTGGCTTGAATAATTGAAGACCAAATGTGATCGAGGAAAGAATTGTGTATCCGGACAGAAGAGTTAGGAATTCTATTCTCTTTTAGTTACTCTCTCTCTCTCCATTCTGGCTAGTCTTAAAATTAATATTTGTATCATTATCAAAAAATCGTTCCCAAATCATATTTCGGAATTGCTGACTACCCCTTATAGTGTTAACTTATAGTGTTAAATTCATATAATCCTATACAGGGTGTATCAGAGCTAGCAGCAGAAACTTGGCAGGTAGATTCCTGACTATTTTCAATATTTCTTACTTATTTTTTTGGAAAAGTTGAACTATCTTTACAGTAACTTATGTCGATTGTGAAAAATTTATTCGCTTTAATACAAGTCAAATAAAATGATAAAAATCTTGCAAAAATTGAGGTTTTTCAAATTTTATTTAAGTTGTATTGAAGCAAATAAATTGTTCATAATCGATATAAGTTACTGTAATGATAGTTCAACTTTTTGCAAAAAATTAGTCAGAAATATTGAAAAAAATGCAAACTTTGATACTGCGTATCTCCATAACTATTGATATTAGGTCATGGTTGCTTGAACATTTTAGACTCATAACATAGGCAGGAATCTACCGGCCAAGTTTCTGCTGCTATCTCTGGTACACCCTGTATATTGATTAAATACGTGTGGAAAGGGACATTCTTTTCGTACTGTAACGTTTTAAATAAATGCTTATTATTTACCGTTTCTACAAAGTGACTCAAAATTTTACTCCTGCTATGTGTTCGATAGTATTTTAGGACGTTAGTCGTGTACTTACTAATTTAACCACTTCGATGCGACAGTAGGAACGGAAATGTGTCGACACGGATTTTAACATTTTATTTGAATTGTATTAAAGTAATTAAAGAATTTATAAAATTATATGTTACTTCTATGATTGTCTAACATTTTACGGAAGATAAGTCAGAAATATTTAGAAAAAGAAAACTTTAAGTCTCTTATCTCCGTAACTATTGATATTTGGACATGTTGCGTGAAGTTTTTTGACTCTTAATCAGGAATCTAGGAGTATGGTGGACTGGCTCTGTTCTACTATGCACAAATAATATCCAATAAATCTCATTCATATATGCGGCGGGAAATTTGATAGATAAATTACATGATTTGAAATGCTAGTTTCCTATGAATTAGGATTGCTTCTGAATGGAGATTTTTTAAATAGAAAACAAAATTAAATCCAATTCTATTGTCGGAAATTTGAATATATTATTGCTTCACTTTGTTGCATTTATTTATTAAGAAACCATTCTATGTACTTACGTCTTTTGTGACCGTTAGAGGATGGGCTCTAAAAACTGGAATTTAAATGAAATACACTCCAAGAGGAAACAGATTGAGTACTGGTGCTACCCAAATGGAAGAGTTGCTCTATATGTGAATGGAGTACTACCTAGCGCGCTCGTAGCGGAGCGTGCTGGTCGATGGTTGCTGGTGGTCATTGCGTTTTGTTTGCAATTATTATTCTCGGGGCCTCTTCCAAGAAATGCAATAATCATGTCCATCCTATTCCATCCTTTGGAAGGCGTTAGTAAAAACGATTTGGAGAAAACGATAACAGAGCACGCTCGCAGACGGAATTGCGGACAGCGCGAAAAATTGTTCGCGCGCCCAGATCTTTGGGCCGGGTCCGCAGGGCTGCGGCATCAGCAGGAGGCTGCGCTCGGCCTCTGATTTTGTTCTGTTTCCGGTTAAAACGTAGGTACCGATATGTATTTACAGCAGTAATTGAAAATGCAGTGCCAATGCAGCTGACGTTGTGCATTGTGGTCCATTATCGACTGGGGCCCTTAAGATCCGCGCTCTACAATACTCCTGAGAGTATCCATAGTTCTTCCAGTACTAACTAACTAACCATCACGCCTTTTGCCAGAGTAGTAGGCAGAGAGGATAGAACGCCACACTCTTCTATCCTGCCACACCACTTTTCTTCGCCCACTTTCATACATATTTTCATGCACCTCTTCGGTTGTTCAAGCACCTAACAGATCCATTCTATATTTGTTTTATGTGGTCGAGCCAGGTCTTCTGCTGCCCTCTGTTTCTGCTGCCTTCAACACTTGCATCATAAATTTTCTTTACCATCCTTTCCTCGCTCAATGTCAAACCATCTTAGCGATCTTTTCTTTATTCTGTTAATTCTTAATTCTTTATCTATTACGCTGTCAACATTCAATTCACTTTTAATTCGTTCATTCTTCACTCTATCGTAGAAAAATTTTTCACACGTACTTCTAAGCGACCGCATTGTTACCGCATTCAGTCTACTTTAAGTACATCATAGTTGGCACCAGAACACCTTTATATACCGCTAGGCTTGATTCCTTCGACAGATTTTTATTGGCCATAATTGGACTATTTACCTACTTTGTTTCCCACAGTCTCTCCTTTCGATATCGTTCTCAGTCTTGTCGTCTCTATTAAACATACTTCTCAAATGCACAAACTCGTTTATTTATTGTAAGCATTCCATAATGGAATAATACTATTTAAGAATACTACTAATATGGAATAATACTTTTTAAAATCCAACAGAAAGAATTTGATTTACAATTATTTTGTTATGAAGATCATTTCTCATATGTATCACAAAAAGGTATAATAGCACTCTGCTAAAATGTTGAATTATGGACCAGACAATCCCCGCAAATAAAAATCGAAGGAAAGCGCAAAATTCCTAAAAATACACTTTTTTCATGATAGTATAAATATATGAAATAAAATATTGATATATTATGTTTTACCGACCACTAAGCAAACGATTAAAATTATATATGTACAGAACATTCTTAACCCGGAATGTTCAGTGCTTCTTCTAGTATATTATATAGATATTATTATTATCTTAGTACTTCTGTTTCCAGGTCAGAGCCGGATTAGTCCACGAACACGTAATTACCTACATACCTAGGGGTAGTTGATATTCATAGGACCTTTCGAGGTTGATCTATCATTTATTATAAGTGTAATAAAAAAAGAACAACTCATGAACATTCCGAAATTGGCTGGTATGTTTCGCGATATCTACATATTTACATAAGATACATCACAATATTTATGATGTTTTGTTATAAATAAACTGAAATAAAAACGGAGAAATAATCAAATTTTTGAAACGTAATCCAATTTTTTCGAGATTTAATATTCTTTCTATTCAAAATCTACACAGCTTAGATCCATGAATTTTTGGCCAGCCACCAGTAAAAAATTATTACTTCACACTAAGTATATTATATAAATATGACGTTTCTCTCGTAAAGATAAGTTTAGACCACAGACCAACGAAATTACTTTTGATTAATGTAATAATCTGAGGTTATGATAATGCAGAAATTTGAACGACATTTTTTTTGCAAGGTTTTAATCATTTTAATTGACGTGTATTAAAGCGAATGAATTTTTAATATTCGATGTAAGCTACTTTAATGATAGTCCAATGTTTATAGAAAATAAGTCATAAATATTGAAAAATAATGCAAATTTTGAAGTCACTTAGGCATCTATTGATATTAAGACATTGTTCCTTAAAAATTTTCGGCTCATGAATTAGGCAGAAATCTACCATTAAAGTATTACGGACTAGCTCAGTCATACGCTATATATTCTTTATTAAAATAAATATAATAAATAAAATAAAAACTATCAAGAAAAGTATGTAAGATAAAGAAAATGTTTGTACTTAATTAAAATGAACATATTTTACAGATTATTGACTTCTGCTAGCTTTGAGAAACATCCAGTTCTACGGTTTACATACTTTTCAGGCTCCAATAGAAAATTTGCAGTCGCGGTTGTTTGATTATATGTAACAGTAAAAGAAAAAAACGTAGGTTTTGCGTTTTTCATAAATCTACGTTTTTTCTCAACTTTTACTATTACAACTGATTAAACAACCGATCCTTTGTGTATATTTTTTATTATTCGCCCATATCATTCTTGAGCGTCCAATTTTTATATAGCGAGTATGAAAAATACAAAATAAAATACCATATTAATAAAAAGAAAACACTTTGTGTAAAACCCCTATTTATTGAATAATAAACATGTTTCGGGGCCAATAGTTTCTTCACATGGATACAGCGTACACTAAAAATTATAATTGGAAGCATAGACATTAAAAAAAAAATAGTTAAACAACTAATTAAGATCTCATGTGAAAACAAATTTAAAAGATAATTTCATATTTGCAAAAAGGTTTTTGGTTATTTAATAGGTTCCTAGTTCCTACCAAATATTTTAGAATGTAAGAATCAAATCACAAAAACATTGTGAAAACATTTTATCAGATTATAGTATCAAATTTTATTTTTTAATCAAATATAATATAATGCTTTTCCTGAACGAAACCTAGCAAAAATGTCAAAATGATACGAATTATTTTTAAGTGCAGCTCATTATTCTGCGCAGTTTCCTGCACTGCGAGTTCATGGGTGATTTTCAGAATTGATACCTAGATTGTTATTTTTGAAGCGAAACTTCATTATAGTCACCTACATAAAATTCTCACACTGATAAACCTCACTCCTCGAGACAATAAGCGAAAACGGATGTGAATATGTCGTCCACATCCGCCGCTGGCTATGTTCCCGCCCCTGTGCCAGCCTGCGCCTGGATTGCCGGGCGATAGCGACGTAACACAATGTCTTCAATACTGAACTTCAATACCGCCTTCCAGTGAACCGAAAATCAATAAAGCATAACAATATAATTAAAGTCACACGAGTCAATCATAATCATAATAATGTAATATTGAAAAAACACGCTCTTACAAAAAATTAATAAAAAGGTGGAAAAAAACAGCCACATTACATGCGTATGTCAATTAAATAAATAGCGTGGGGTGGATATTTGTAGCAAGCGATCAATGGGGTTTAAGTAATTTTTAGTCTAATTATCATATTAAATCTTCTGAGCCATTCAAATCGTAACGAAACTATGTTTCTTTTCCGAATGCTATTATCCTCAAAATTCAAACATCACTTTTAAAATAGTTACCGGGATGTACAATAACACGTCAGAATTTTAAACATTTTTTTTTTGAATACCCAACCAATCAAGTTTTCTTTTTAATGACAATATACAGGTGTCTCGTAGTTGATCGTAAAAAGTAGTTTTTTTTTCCTCATTCAATTTTGAATTGAAAATATCTTTTACACTTTGGATGAAATCTCGACAGTTAAAAAGATAAGCGACATTAAAGATTGCATTTTTATTTTCAGTATTTCTGATCTGTCTTCTGTAACACTTTGGAATGTCATGAAAGTAACTTATATCGAGTTTTCAAAACATGAAATTAGTAATAACAACGTGCAGAAATTTGAAAATTTTATTTGATTCGTATCAAAGCGAAAAAAAATTAATACTCGATATTAGTTACTTTCACGAAGTTCCAACGTTTTACACAAGGTTTGTCAGAAATATTGCAAAAAATCCAAATTTGGTGCCGCCTGTATAACACTCGTATGGTGTGGTGCATTGTATCGACTGAAAAGATAGCTCAGCTCCTTAGTGATTCGGTTGACTACCCAAGGATGAAATTTATGTACACATAGTCGTCCAAAAGAATTATTATCCTCTGCTTTGAAAGTAAGTACGCGATTTTTAAGGTATAAAACCTTTATTTTTTTTTTATTTTTCTGGAAATATTTTTCGAAAGGCGCCATGGAATGAATTAAATCAATTCGTACCGGGCTGGCTGTCGATTAACTACAATTATGATTTTGCAACATGCGAGAAAAAGTTTTCGTGATCTAGAAACATTAGATTTTTATTGAGAAGCGCTTGCCTTTATTGTCGATTCTTCACGTCAAGACGCGGCCGACCGCGAAGTTCGGGCTATTATTGTTTGACCACGTCGAAGGATTTGGTAATATAGTCGCACCACGCAAATGAATCTTTTGTCCGGCGACTAGCGGCTAACATCCGGCTCTGCCGGTTGTTGCCCGCTGGAAGTCAACAAATTTTAACCGGTGAGTAATCTGAAAGGGTTACACTATCCTGGGAGCCTGAAATTTATGCACAAATTTGGTGAATTCTTACGAGGAGATGATTACTTCTTTTATTTTCTAGTGGCACTTATTAAGATACATTAAAATATTATTCTTCTTCTTCTTTTGGTGTCATATCAGGTCCCCCCAACGTTGACTATCACCCGAGAGAAAGCGTCCCTGTCCTGGGCAGCAGCTCTCCAACACTTCTTATGCCCGTCCAGTCGCGTATATTACGGAGCCAGGAAATTTGTCTCCTTCCAACACCTCTACGACCCTCTATCTTGCCCATAAGAATCAGGTGGAGCAATTCATATTTTTCTCCTCTGAGCACATGACCCAAATACGATACCTTTCGGATTTTGATATTTGTCAGCAACTCTCTATTCACTCTAGCTCTTTGAAGAACTCTTGTGTTGCTGACCATATCCCTCCAGGGTATCCGGAGCATTCTCCGATGTATCCACATTTCGAACGCCTCCAGCCGGTTCATGCTACTCACTTTGAGGGTCCACGATTCCACTCCGTACAAGCAGGACTGACCATATATAACATTTGACCAGTCGCTGTCGAAGTTTCAGGTAAAGATTGTCATCGCAGAATATCTGTCTCCTTTTGTTAAAAGCAGCTCGCGATTCTTCAATTCTGCATTTGACTTCGGTTTCTGGGTCGAGGTCTTCCGCTAGGATACTTCCAAGGTATTTAAACTTTGTCACTCTCTCTATACCAGCCCCATTCAATGTGAGGCGTGCTCCCGTGTGATCTTGCCTACTAAACACCATGAACTTTGTTTTACTCACGTTCATGTTAAGACCCAGTCTCACACCAGCCTCATTAATTCTGTTTACGAGTGTTTGTTAGTCTTCCATACTATCTGCCAGAATGACTGTATCATCCACACACCTGATATTATTGACGTGTACACCGTTAACCTTGACCCCCAGTTCTATGTCATGCAAAGCCTCCTTGAATACTAGATCGGAGTATAAATTGTTATAATATTATTACACTAGAAAATTTTGAAAAAAAATGTCCGCGTCATGTATATTCCCGTAGAGCTCCTCCTCTGTGACTGAAATACTACTTTCCTCAGTGTCATGAAGATCATTTACTTATTTAGAAATGAAACATTTTGTCGTCTTGAAGAAACGTGCATCGGGTAAAGTCTCAGCTAAACATCTCGGTCACGGAGGAAAAGCTCCATGGGAATGGATATGACGCGGCATGTTTTTCCAAAATTTTTCCGACAAAATAATTGTTTTATGTATCTTAAGGTGGACGACGCACTACCCGCGTCCCGCGGCGGGAGGCGGTAGCGCGGTTGTCTGTTTGTATGCCAATGTATGGGGGACAACGCGCGGGCTCCTGGTGGGGCGAGCCGCTGTCGGGCGCGGAGAACTCGAGTCCCGCGGGTGGCGAGTTGTACAGACTTGTATGGGAGACAACGCGCGACACCGCATTCTCGCGCGGTTTCTTTCATTCAGAAGGAGGTTTGCGTACATAAAAATGGATTTTGATATAGAAAAGTATACTTTTGTAATAGAAAACCGCCCAGCATTGTGGGACGTGAAATCTGTAGAGTACGGTGATCGCATTTTAAAAATAAAAATGTGGAAAGAAATAGTTGATATCTTTGGAGGAATGTTTGAAGTCATTCCAGTTATTTCTCCTTTAATTTTGTTTAGTAATTTTTCGAAAAAAACTGTAGACATTCTCGTATAGTAAAAAAAAACTTTTGTTGAAAAATAAATTTTCTCAGATCTCTGTAAAATATTACGTTTTATTAAATTTGTTTTATTAAATTTATTTAAAAATACAAATTGTTGTAGCAAAGGATGGACCCAGTATCTCGGTTTTCGTTTGCGACACCTTTTATTTCCCCTTTTCACTATGAACCTGTACAAGAGCCACATAGCCGCAGCTTCTACCGCCGACAGATTCATTTGGAGACTGAAGCCATGTATTCACTAGGGGACAAATTGTCCCTCAACAGCACGCGCGGCATAGAGTCTACGTGACGTTGCAACGTCGTGCACTGTTCCGCGACCTCGCGCACAACATAGCGCGGCATTTCTACGTGCCGTGGCAACGTTGCCATGCGCACGGTACCCGAGCGTACTCACTGCAACATTCCGCGGAGCGTCAGTACCACGTGGTATGTTTACAAGTGAATACGCATGCGCTGTATCTGTCAAGATGACAATGCGGGGAAACGAAATCGTTCTCGAACTCATCGAGCTATATCGATCGAAGATCGCATAGAATGTCCGTCCTTCTTTCTCTTTGCAGTAAATAATTTCGCATTCTCCTCTTTTTTCTCCTCTTACTTTTCGATAAACTCATTAACATAAACAGATACGCGGCTATCATCATAACCTCATAGGGCGATATATTTCCGCGACGTCTGGAAAAGAATAATTATTTGCAAAAAGGACCTTGTTTTTAATAATATTCAATTTACTACAGTAAAACCTCGTTAATTTGAAATTGCGACCCAAAAAAACATTTCGAATTGCGCGGAACCCCGTTTTCGCCAAATGAGATACCGCAGCTGTCATCCATAACCTTATCGGATGACATTTCCGCGACAAGATATGCGAGTCCCGGTGTGTACACGTCAAATGACCGCGTCATTGTCCCCGAAACATGAGCGTAGATGTTGATGCGACATGTTGAGCGGAATGTTTCGCGATTTGTCCCCTAGTGAATACATGGCTTAAGCTACCGCGGCGGGACCCGCGAGAGACAGCGCGCGGCCCGCGCGCCCGCGTCCGCTAACCGCCGCGATGCGCGGGTGAGTGGGTTATAGCTCTAAAGATAAGCGAAAATAAAAAAAAAATTAACACGTCCTTGTAAGAAATCGTCCAATTTCTACCTAAATTTCGGGCTCCCAGGGTGGCGCAACCTCCTAAAGTAATGAATGAATGGTTTGAATCTAAGTTAATTACAACAATGGTTGTTGTAAAGATACTGTTACAGGTTTATCACAGACAGACACTTAACTTGTTTTATCGTCAGTGGATTCTGAAGGATCAGCCATGCGTGAATGTTTGTTGTGACAGGAATGAAAGCACGAATCCAGAATAGTGTAGGATGGATTTTGACCTCGTATTCCAGGGATATGGACGGCTCCCTTGGGACTGCATCGAACTCTTTAGCTGGCTTCTAGGTGCCGAATGTCCCTTGAGTCACCGCGCCATGGAAACTGAATCCTGAATGACAAGAACGGACCTTAAAATGACTTAATAATTAATAATTAAAAGCAGGATTACAATTCAGTACAATACAATAGTAGTAAATTTCATCCTAAACTAATTGGAAATTCAAAAAGAATTTCGAATAAGTACCTACTGAATTTTACTGCACATACCTATTCTTTACTAAAATATTGCACGTGCTGAGAACAATGACTGTCGGACTGAGAAAAAAATAGATTTCGAAACACTATTAGCCAACCAGGTGTGTTGTCCTTAAGAATAGCTTACGTTTTCAATTACATTTCTGGGAAACGTGCGAGCCAATATTTAGGTGATTTCTTCACGTTTCGCTTAGTATAATTAGTATTGCAAAGTAATGTATTAAAAATATCACAGAGTTTAATATTATGTTTACATTATCATCACTAATAATAGCTGCTACTGTCGCAATTATCATCGTTACGGCGTCTCATAAAAATTATCTACCACCAAACAAATCTATGCAAATAATTTAAATGACATAAGCTGTGAATTCATAAAAATAACATCGGTAAAATATCAGCCCCTTTCGCGACTTTTAACATAAGGCTACAATGTTTTCGGGGTGTTAATTATATTATCGGAAATACAAGAATCATTGACCGGTAATTCCGAAAATAACATCTCACTTGGCCAACCATTTACCTACCGTCTCTGTATTATTGAAAGTCCTCGTATTTTAAAATACTTATTTTTTATATTATTTTACTGGCTAAATATAAATGTAAATAAAATATAATATTCTGCAAGGTTCCAGTTACCGTGTAAAATGGGAAATTCAATCAATATATTATGGGGAAATTCAATCAATATATATTACGTATGATGTACATGTACGTAACTGTAACGTAAAGTAAGTACGTAACTGCGGGGTAGTTTCTTAGGTATGATCCGTATTCGGATAAATAATATGAATCTTATGAAACTGAAAGAAAGCCAATTGCAATCTAACGCAGAATTAAGTTTTCGTTAAGTAGATAGAGTTTATTGGAATAATCCAAGATGATGGTCCCGTTGTTCATACAATGAAAATAAGTATTTCACTATATAATTTAACATCTTGTTAATTTAATCTAACTAAAATAATCGTAATCTAATTTAAACAAACCAAACCTAATAACCTAACCTAACCAAACCCAATAACCAAACCCAACCTCATATATTGCCTATGAAATGTCAAAATATGCAGTGCATTTTTCTGAACTTTAAAGTGTAATATCTTATTTAATACTTACTATTTAAACGTAAATTATCTTTCATTTTGTTATTAGCACATTCAATAATATAGTGAAATACTCATTTTCGTTGTATATGCAATGGGACCATTATCTTGGATTTAGCCAGGTTATTATTAAAAATATAGAATTTTAGGCGTTCTGGATATGATGTGATGAACAGTGAACTGCAATTATATACAGGACCTCACACAAATTAGGTACCTCACAAGAACTTACATTCCTTTATGACGTGTTAGCTAAGTTGCATTATGTTAGATTAGGTTAGTTTAGATTTGTTATGGCAGCAGAGTCATTAGCTGTTTGTGTCACGGAACCGTTATTTAAAAAAGATTTGCAGACACGACGTTTTTCAGAAATGAATGGGTTTTGTTGGTAAATAAATATTAAAAATTTATGACCTTAATAGTTATTGTTAATTTATGATTTCCGTATGTCCGTCCATTCTTATCGCATGGCCATATAAAACAGTCGTATATTGAGTTGCGTGACAAAACACGGAAAATTAACAACTTTGAAAAAATAAATTGGGTGTAGGCACGGACCCTAAACCAGGAGACAATCCGTAAAGCCGAGACCTTGGATGAGGCTCTATGGACGCTGAAAGTTTCCTGGGCGGTGTGGAATGGAAAAAAGCCGAGAAGTGCTGTGGACTATCAAGACAAGAAAATTTGAGTAACTCGGATACACGTGTCATGAGAGGACCAGAGTATAATCTTAGCTTATCATCAAAGGACGAGAAGCGGAAAAAGAAGCGTAGGAAGACGCCGCATCTCATGGCTGCGTAACTCGAGCGACTGGTACCGACGTAACTCGACTGAGTTATTCCGTGCGACGGCGATTCATGATCGCCAATATGATCACCGATCTCCAACAGGAGATGGCATTACAAGAAGAAGATATCAATTATTCATTTCCTTCTTCAAAAAGAGCCAAATGATTTTGTAGTGACATTATTAATATGATTAATAAAAATGTACATTGTTTTCACCAATTACACAGGGTTATTTGAAAAACATTAATAACCACATAACACAGGGTTATTTGAAAAACATTAATAACCACATAACTATATTCCTACCTCAATAATGAGACGAAAATGTTCAAGCAACCATGACCTAATGTCAATAGTTATGGAGATATGCGACATCAAATTTTGCATTTTTTTTCAATATTTCTGACTTAGTTTTTGCAAAATATTGGACTATCATTACATTAAAGTACCTATGTCAAATATGAAAAACTGCTGCTTGAAGGCAGGAATATAATCCTGCGAGGTTATTAATGTTATAAGACCTTCTATAAGACCACCCTAGAGCCTTTACATAATGCACAAACATTAATCTTAAAAATCATGTTTAAAAAAAGTTTTTTATACTCCTCACAACTTTTATTCAGCGAAAATAAAATCATGACTGTCAGCCAGCTTGCCATTATTCAAACTCTGTGCAAATTCTATAAAATCAAAATTATTATTAAACGAACCCAGAGGTGCACCATACTAGGATGTCCACTTCTTTAATGTATCAGCCAATAAATGTCAAGACAGTGTTTGGACAAAGAAGTTTTTTTTACAAGGCTCCTTTGTTCTTCAATGCTCTCCCGAAAATATTAAGAGTGCAAACACTCTGTCACTTTTTAAAAAAATGGTTAAGGGTGTTATGCAAACTGACGGAAGTGATATCCAAATGTCTTTGGTGTCCATTCTGTCATAGTCAGTGTGGACACCCTACTCTTAACTTTTTACACAACACTATTCGAGAAGACATTATTGTCACCTGCATTTGCACAAATACCCAACTGCCGAAAACAGGTCATAATTTATTGCTCATTTAACTTCAATTCTTATCACAATTTAATATACACAAACATTAATTTAATTTTCTTATATAGGTATATACCTAAATATAATTTTAACTGTGCTATTATATATACATTTTGTTACTATCCATGCATATGATTTTTTATATATATTACTTTACTTCCACTATTGCTTTTGTATTATAAAATATA
>JADDOH010003830.1:0-34618 GCA_016648135.1 Agrypnia vestita
GTATATTACAAACATTATGTTCAATGCATACATATTATTAACTTACATCTAAAAATGTATATTTTGTATATAAAAATGTATATGTATACATAAACACATATGTATACATATATACACATATACATACATACCTACACATACATATACATATTGTGTATTAAAATACTAATTTATTATTAAACAATTATTAAACAATTAAAAGTGACCTGTACAATCTGGTCAAAGGTGTAGGAGAATCCTGCTTCGGAAAACCCCCTCAGACACATGGAATATATCAATATCCAAAGCGATCTTGTTCAGCATAGCTGTAGCTTTTCCAACAGGCATAACCATCGGCAGGTTGGTCCTTTATATTGGAATGTGAAGCAATCTATGCTGACGATGTCTAAGATCAGGAACATACAAACCGATGCTCTGCGTAATTTCAGTATTGTCGATGATACCGCGCAACAATCGATAAAAATGTGTAATCAAATACACATTCCTTCTAGTCTCTAAACTATTGTAGCCAAGCATACCCTGGAGAAACTCGGTTGGGTAAAGCCAAGGATAATGCCCGTACTCTCTCATGTAGAGATATCTCAGAAACTTCTTTTGGACTTTCTCCACCATAAGAGAGTACTTGCTCTCATGTGGCCCCCAGATCATCGAGCCACTCTCGAGTCTACTCCGCACCAAGGAGTTGTAAAGAGTTCTCAGTACGCGGGTATTCTCGAAAACCCTGGCAGTACGCAGAACAAATCCTAACATTCTCAGAGCATTACCACTGATCGTCTCTATGTGATCATGAAATGTCAGGCTGCTTACAAATTTAACACCTAGATCTTTAACATTCGATGTTCTTGTTAGATTTTGGTCGTTCATTTTGTAGCGAAAAAATAGAGTTTTTTGGGCCCTAGTGAAGGATGTAACCGAACACTTGGAAACATTAAACAAAAGTTTATTTCGTCTTCCCCATTCACATATATTTGATATATCTGTTTGGAGAAGATGAAAATTGTCCAAAGTTGACACCTTTAAGAAAAGCTTTAAGTCATCCGCAAATAACAGAAAGCGCGAGTTTAAAATTACATTTTTTATATTATTGATAAAAATCGAGAACAACAACGGACCCAGGTTAGGTCCTTGCGGGACACCCGAGAAGGTATAGAAGCACTCTGACGCGAATAGACCGTAGGAGACGTATTGGTTCCTATTTTGGAAGTAGCTCGCCATAAATTTTAGCATACCATCCGAGAAACCAATCTCATACAACCTTTTCAATAAGACATCATGGTTGACTGTATCAAAGGCTTTGGCGAAGTCATTATATGAACAGTCTACCTGATGTCCCGCGTCCAGAGCTTCCGTGATATAATTTGTGAAAATCATCAGATTGGTCTCAACCGAGCGGCCCTTCCTGAATCCATGTTGTTCATCAATTATAAACGGCTCTACTCGGGAAGCGACGGTTTTACTTATTATAATTTCAAATACCTTAGCTGGTGCAGAGAGAACAGCTACAGGTCTATAATTTTATACGGATAACTTAGAACCACTCTTGTGTATGGGAGTAACTTTTGACGTCTTCCATGTTTCCGGGAAGACCCCTGTATTTACAGAAAGATTAAACAAAAAACATAGTGGTTTTTTTATCAGTTCCACACAGCCTTTTAAGAAGAATATTGGAATGAGATCTGGCCCAAGAGAATGGGTATTACTTAGATTTTTAATAGTGTCGGCCACATCTTTTTCATTGATATATTTAACATCAATAGACTGTGCACCGATCGGAGAACATGTTTTAGCAATATTAATATCGAGAAGCGGAGGTTCATTACTATAGACTGTTTTAAAATGACCTGCAAACGCCTCGGCAATATCTGCACCCCGTACCATTTTTTCGCCCCAAGTCATGGAATCAATATTCCCACCATCCGCTTTTTGGGATTTTATATAGGCCCAGAACGTATTAGGGTCTTTTAGAATATTGTTTTCCATCCCGGAAATGAACTCTCGGTGTGCCAATCGAATGATACGTCTTACGATAGATCTGTAATGTCCAAACATTTCATAATCGCTGTGACGGCCAAAGGCTTTCCAGTTTTTATGATAGAAATGTTTAGTTCGTATATCCCTAACAATATCCCTAGAAAACCATTCCGGATATCGCCTTCCGCCGGTAGCTTGAGATTTTCGTGGGAAGCAGGAATCTAGTACACCCTCGACAGTATAATAAAAATATTGTACCGCCTCATTCACATCCGATATGGTATACATCTCGCCCCAGTCGGTAGCGTCCATAAGAGAGTACAGTCTGTCGAAGTCACCTTTATCAAAGTTCCAGCCCCTCCGACGAACCGTACCCTCTCGGGAACTCTAGTTCGACGGGGGCGATATGAAAGTTCGACGGGGGCGATATGAAATCGGATTGTAACAAAATTCAAGTGCGGGATGGTAATTATCTTCTTTCGTAAGAGGTGATAATGACCGAGAAATATCAACTGCCCTTCTACAAAATATTAAATCCAGAGTTCTATTTCTGGAGTTCAAAATATTATTATACTGCGAGAGACCTAACATAGAGCACAAAAAAATTAAGTCAGCTTCTACGCTCGAATTGTCACGAGCTGACTGCAGGTTAAAGTCTCCCAATATAATGAGGTTTTTATCCTGAAGTAGTTCTAAACTAGATAACATCTTATCGAAGAACAGTCGATACATATCAGTCGCACTCGCCGGAGGAAAATATAATACACAAACGAACGTAATATCGAGTTCGTATGTCAGTTTTACCCAGAGATCTTCATTGGACGTTTCCAAAATAGAAAAACGCTCAACTTGCAAGTTTTCTCTATTTCTCACTCCCAACAAACATCCCCCGCCCTGCCTGTGGCCACCGCGATCTCGTCTTACTATTGTAAAATTACCATCGAAAAGTTCTGAGTCAAAAACGCTAGCATTCAACCAGGTCTTGGTTAGTGCTATGATGTCAAGATCACAAGCCGAAACATTGTTGTAAAAATTCACACATTTCGTTTTTATTCCCCGAACATTCTGATAATAAAATATCAATTTTTCGTTTGCTGCATTATCACGAACTAGTCATTTTACTGAAGGAAGGCGCGGTGCATCACGCGGTTTCGCCTCCCACTCTTTTATAAATGAGTTGCGCGGCCAATTTTCGCTTTGCAAAATCTTATTAGCAGTACTTTTAGGGATACCGATTTTAAATGACGAGTATTCACCCCGTGATTTGATCTTTGTTACCTTTAATGAGGCTGTACTCACCAATGAGGTTAAATAAGATGACATGTCGTCGCTCGAAGTGTCCTTATGGAACGGATAGAAATGATAATATTTGAGATCTTCATCTTTTCGCTTTCCCAAGGTTCCCCGAACGACGGCACGCCTCTTGTTTTGAACAATTGTCCAATTTGCGTTATTGGAGGGCACTGACACTGTCGTTTCCGCATTTCCGATGGCCTGCGAAGCGCCAGCAGCAGAAGATGCAGCAGGAGAGATGGTTGAGGCCTCACCAGATGGACCAGTGACAGCCACAGCGTAGTTAACAGGCTTTTTCCTGTTTTTTTCTTCTCGCGCTGCTGATCGTGTAGTCATTTTTCGAGATGCTGCTTCGCTGTCACCGCTAGCGCTCGGTTGATTTGTTGTGACAGGCGCAGGCGGCATGCCAACAATGAGTGTTGCGGGCGGCGGCGGGGGAAGAGGCGAGGGGCCTGCGGGTACTGCTGTCGCGGGGATTGCGCACTCTGTACGCGCAGACACACACACAGGCGCAGTTGTCGGTTTGCGGATCGCTCCTTGCATTCCGCGGTTCGTCGTGGCGGTCTCGGAGATATTGTCACCAGAATGTTCGCCGGTAGATCCTGACTCCTTCACAGCGTTTAAAATGCTCCCGAGTCCCTTTGTGACGATATCTTCCAGCTTCTGCACTCTTTCTAGCACCAGCTCAAGTGTTTTGCTCTGTTGAGTCACAATTTCCAGAAGTTTTTGCTCCATTATGGTACAAATTATTAATTTTTATAGACGCGAGACGAGGCACGTCAGGCGTTCAGTACTGTCGCGCGGCGAAAAAAAAGTCATTGCATGGTGAGTGGCATTTCTCACATACTCACGCACACAAATGCATCCCACCAGCTAGTTCATCGGTATAACACAAGTCTCAGGTTGAGCTCTTACTTGATAGTATGTGACGCAGATCCAGATCTTTAAATTTGTAAACCAATGCATGAGATGAGTACATGGGTAGGATTTAACATAAATAAAAGAAGTAATTTTAAAACAGTAATATAATCATGCACTTCGTATAAAAGATTTGCATTAGAAAATAAAATCGAAATATGACAAAATGCGCAGATTTGCGCTAGTGCATCACGATTAATATGCCATCGGGCAGAACAATGGAGTAGATAAAATAATTGAAAGGCACTGGCAGACTGCACTGGCCAAAATAAAAGCTCTACCTCCATTCGGGTCAAAATAAAATATAATATAACAATGATTCTAAGCTAAAAAGATATTAAAAATTAAAACGTAAAATTTTGCATTGTGGCATCAGTAAAGTGATTCTCAATCAGAAAGCATTTAAAATTAAAACATGAAATTTTGCATGGTGTTATCATTAAAATGATTCTAAATTTAAAAAATGCAAAATTAGAACATAAATTCATGGTGCCGCACGTTTGTAGATGTTACATTTGGGTGATCACGTGATGATTCTATCTTCCGGGTGGAACTCCCACATGTAATCGTCGCGCATCCATGTTCACCGCAGAATCCACATGGCGTCAGGACTCGAAGATGTGCGATCAGGCATCCCTCATCCGACAGCCAAGACCACAGGAAATCCTTGCGGCAACAATGCTAACATCTACAAAGCGCCTCTCTCATCCATGCCATGAGAAAGTTCCGCAAGTGGTTAGCAGGTAAAGTAGAGGTATAGCTGGCCGCGGGGCAGCACAGGATCGTTATATTATATTGATAATCTTAGATAACGGGCCATCCATACATGGCATCGTATGGCAAAAATTGTATTTATTGGCCTAACAGGGCAGGGCCCTATAAGAAAAGAGACATACAAATTAGTACGGTATAAATAACTCACACATACTGGATCGTGAAGTGGCGTATCAGAGTCGTGCTCACCAAGACGGGAACAGTTGCCGAGGTCCATCCGCCTTGGGCCCTGGTAGATTTGAAAGTGCTGACCGATGAAAGAGAGGCCAAGCACGTAGGTACGTATCACCCACGATTTCGCTGCGCCCGGCGTGGGGGAACTTGCAACGAGCGCACAAGTTTTAAAATAAGTGGCCAGCCAGGTAGAGAGACCGGTACTTAGCTGGGGCCCGTGCGTCAACCCTAGTTTTGTTGACGAACTAAGTTCTAGATCGATTGATACACACAAATCAATTTGTGCCGCGGCGCGTTATTAATGGCGGGATTACTTGCAACGTAACAACGTATATGCCCAAAACATGAAAAAATGTAAATTTTTCATATAAGTAATGGACATTTACTAAAAAATAGTGTTGTTTATCTAGAAAGTTTGCTAAGTAATTATTAAAAATATTTTTTAAATCTATTCTATGCAAATATATTTTAAAACAGTTTTATTCTTCTTCAAATGTAGCAAAATTATTTTGTGGTGACATAATTAAAATTTATATAAATTAAATTTGTAAACACCACTTATATATTAAAAAAAATTCAACATGTTTCGAAGCCAATGGCTTCTTGGTCAGGATAACAAAAATAAAATTTAAAAATCGATGTATACATAATCAAAATATTAAAAAAGTTTTCAATAAATAAGTGGTGTTTACAAAGGTAATTTATATAAATTACAGTTTTATTCGTTTATCTCAGAATGTACTAAACGTCACATAGGCTATTTTATATACACAGCGACGATATATACTAGATGAGTTACATTGTTACATCTAATAAAAGTAACACTGATACATTACCAGTATATAACAAGAAGATAACAAATTAATGTGTAAAATAAAAGTATATTGCTAAATCACCATAACATAAAACAAATATAACAAAATTAACGTAGTACCTAGTAAAATTAATTTTTTGAGATATTCTTAAATTTATGAAAATGTTCTATTCACCCCATCGATGCGCAATGGGGTAATAGTAATGGAGTGACTGGAAACATGTTATGGGGTTGAATGGAAACAGTTTTCAGTTAAAAAAATCATAAGTGAATACAATTTAATTAAAAATGGTACAAATGTACAATTTTTAATAAGTCAGTATTTAGATTAATTTAACAAAGTTATTTAAGGTTTAATCAAAATATACGAAAATTATTAAAATTGAAACAAAACGCATGAGTATGCTTCAATTATCACTTACTGCTCGGATCAGGCTTATAATTTCGTGTTATGGATTTTTATCAGAAATAAAAATATAGGATTATTTTAAAATAAAAAATAATGTTTAAAGAAACACAAATTAGTAATATAACTTGTATTTACAAAGAAAAAATGTTTCTACGAGTATTGACCCCACTTCTTGTTTCCATTCACCTCAATTATTTTAAAATATGACAAATTAACTAAAAACGTTGTGTAATGCTTATTTATGTCAAATTAAAGCTTACTCGGGTAATCACAAACTTCACGGACATTGTTTAGGTTGTAATTTCATTTAAACTCTCTCGCACTTTTATATTTTAAAGAATTAAGTTTCGACTCTATATAAACTGCAGACCTCTGTAACTGATATTTAACTCGAAATATTTCAAACTATAAGGAACTTTATGTATGGTAAGGTATTATTACCATTGGGTAAAAATATTATTGAATGATGCAAAACAAAACATATGAAAGTACTTACATTTTTCTTAAGTAGTGTAAGACGGCTTTAAAGTTCTTACCGAGAATTGTTTTTATCCACCTTCCAGTTTCTATAGGTACACCGGTAATTATGGTACGTATTTACGGTATACCCGGATATCTGGAAAATATTCCAAAAAGAACTTGGTTCAGTATCACACAGATGTCTTGAGAATATTTACTAAACAAACTTGGCTATAATTAATCAGTTATCCATGTTATAATTATCGTAACACAGATGTCTGAATAATATTAAAAAACTTTTCTTATTATTACACAGATGTCTTGAAAATAGTTAATTTTTATCAAACTTTTTATGATCTTTTATAGAACCACCACTTGAGTTTATTGCACCTCGATACCCCGGATGACGGAAATTTTATAAGGAACATACAATCTTTAGATTGCTAAATTCAATACCGTTGAATGATCAATTGTCAGTCATTTGCTGGTGCAAAATTTTAATTTAAATATGTTTGTACTACACACACAATAACTCAATTATTGATCACAACTTATAATTTTAAGACAGTTATTAATTATACCTGATGATGAGAGGGACGACTCCTCTTAAAACTTTGATAGTGATAAATATTAATCAAATATTGTGTTCAAAGTATGTATGCGATTTTTTTTTTTTAAATGATGTTAGCAACTGAATGTCAAACCACATAACAGTGTGAAAAACATATGGAAAAATAACGAAAATGGGAAATCATTGGAAACATTTTGAGGAGAAGAGTGACGGATAAATTAACTTGGTGATTAATAATAATATGTCAATTCTCGCGGTCACACTGATGTCTCGTAGCTGGGAGAAAAAAATTGGGAGAGTCTTCTTCATACAACTTAGAATAGAAAATATTCTTTACTCGTTGGGTGAAACGTTGACAGTTGCAGAGATATGCAACAAACAGTAACTTATATGGAATATTCAAAATTCATTCACTTTAATACAAGTCAAATAAAACAACAATAATCTAACAAATGTTTTAAAATCATTTTATTCGTTTTGTATCAAAGCGAATCAATTTTTTCTATTCAATATAAATTATTTTAATGACAGAAAGATTCGGAATAATTTTCTTGAAAATATATTTGTCACGCAGGGTTTTATCAAATTAATATTCATGTGGTATTTTCCGTTATAACATTTAGTACAAATATGATTATTGCAGTAAAACCTAAAATGTATCTTTACTTATATAAGTATGTTCTGAGAACACAATTACTGGATTTGTCTACTGCGGGATTATTATTTAATTGAGGTAAATTATACAAGTCTCTCAGAGACGAAGCTGTTTATATGATAAACGTGTATGGAAATCTTATATACGATGGCCCAAGGCTTACAACCAGTCCGAGCTGACTCAAAGTCAGTCTGCAGAATGCAACGTTCACCAATTTCATTGTAAGATTGTAAGCCCTGGGCCATCGTGGAAAACACTTCCATACACTCATATAAATAGCTTCATCTCTGTGAGACGTCTTTAATTTTCTTAATTAAAAATTATCAGTTTAAAACATAGAAATTGTCTCAACGTGAATGTGGCGGCAAACGTATCGAGATGACGTATAATTGACAAGCCCAACATTTATGCCTGACTTATATGACAAGGACACTTGGCTCTTTCAAGCTCTTCTGCTGTAAAATTGCATTTTCACCCTTATCATAACTTGACCAAAGACCGCAGATAAACATGTTATATATTATTCTGTATAATGCCCTATTTCTCTGGCGATAACCAAATGGTCGTCATGTTTTCTAGGATATTGATCTATCGCTGAATGTTTCCATAAATTATCAATACCGTAATCGTTCCAAAAACACAAAAAATGAAATTGTATAAATGATTTAAAAATATATTTTTATTTTAATATTTGAGAAATAATGTATTGGGTAAAAATATATCATACATTTACTTTTTTAATGGTCAAGTCACTTCCAGAATAAATAAATCGTTGTTTAGATTTTCTTACATGAATTTTATTTTTTCTACAGGCAAGTATGTTTTTGATATTTAATTTCCTAATTATATATGTGGTTGGAGATGTGGCAAACTCAAACACACCAAAAGATTTGAGATATTAACAGCGCAAGATAGTGAATACAAGAATGGTCAAAGTATTCATAATTTTCAAAGAAAAATACATAAAAATATTAAGTATTACGCAATTTATGGTGAACTTGTTTTTATGACAATAAGTGCTCAGTGTAATTACAGCTCTGTTGATTTGCAAAATCATCAAAAGATAAGCTAGATTAAAATTTTGAAATAGAATTTGTAATAACGGAAACGTACGAAAAGTGATTTTGCTTTGAGTCATTACAAAATAAATAATTATTATATTGATAAAATATCAATACCCAGGAATATATAAGGGAGTCTCCGGCGAGCGTCTGTCCCTCTGTCTGTCTGTATGGCCGCGCTAATTTCGAGAACCACTGAACCGATTTGTATGCAGTTTTTACTGTTATGGTGCATTTTTCCAGTAAAATTTGTATGTATTTAAAATTGTCTCCGCACTTATAGAAAATGAGCATTAGCAGTATTGGTCAATGAAGTCGGGAAAAATTTGCTGCTAAAACGCTGCATAATCCGAGTTGCAAAAAATATCGCGCAGCAAAGAATTGTGTAAAATTAAATGATCTGCAAAAATTCAGTGATAGCTTATATCTATATTTTAATGATAACTTAAACCAATCATTTTTACCTATAACATTTCATCAAATGTAAAGCTATAATTATAATGGTTAACTTTCCAGCAGTTTTGACCAATTCGGTATTAATCCTTATCATATTAAATCTTTTTAACCTTAAGGATTTACTGCACATCGAAGTTGTCCTTAAAACCAAGGCATTAAATGGAATATCTCAGAACGTATGACGATTTTAAATAAATAAGACGTAGACAAAACTACCGGGAGAAGCCGGGCTGGGTCCCTGGCTCTAAATATAATATGATGAACATAACGAAAACTGGGAAAATGATTATTACATTTAAATTACGTAATCACTGCACTCATCCTTACTAACTTACCAAAACGCTTTTTCACCTTGAGATTAGGCAGAGAGGATGGAGCGCCTCAGGCTTCTGTAGAGACCACAGAACATCTTTAATAAGACAAATCTTATCTTTCTTAGTTTTCCCTATATCAATTTTTTCAATGTATTTACAACTTCTTCTTGGAATAATACTTATACAGAGATTAAACCCTCCACAGTGTGAAGTTGCTCAATATGATGGTCTCCATGATGCAGTAACACGTGGAACACGTCACAACGTCTTCTTGCAGTTCAGCTTCAGTTGGAAAGGTTACAAGCTTCTTAGCAGCATTTAAAGAACTGTCAGGGTGCTCAACATGATGTAGTGACAGCACAGCGGGAGTTTCAGGAGACATGTTAGTAGTGGTTGGTAGGATTACTATTTCTCCAACGCACGGCTCACATACGTCAGATATAGTTGTTGATGCCATTTCTATTATTTTTGCAAACCTAGCATTCCGTTTTGTGGTTGACATTTCCCGTCCACACTAAATACTCTTTAAATCGCGATTACGCAATGGAGGTTGAATTGATGAGTCATGAATATTTTATTTTTTGCAAAAACCAAATAAAAGTTAGTTCACGCAGTCTGTAATAGTTTAAACAAGTTTCTAATAATTAAATATCGCTGCACAGCGACCGCTTCTATCGCTAGATGTAAGAACCAACTCTCATTTGCTGGTTCGCTACTAACTACATCAAGATGTTCACTATGTGCTGTCGTATCAGGAAGCTTAATTGCAGTATCTCCGAATTGAGACGGAATTGCTGCAAATAAGCTACATGTTAGATACCCCAGCTGAATATACTGCAAATTAAAAATGCTTATATTTTAATATTTTGATGGAGGTATAGCAAATAAGCTTATAAAAAAGGTAAAATATGACTTCCAATATACAAAACCACAACAAAAAAACATTTTTCAAAAAATATGGATTTACTGCCTTTTAGCTTTGTGGGCCAGTATAGTAACGTGATGGATTATGAAAATTCATTCGCTTCAATACAAGTCAAATAAAATGATAAATCCTCACAAAACTTAACTATTTTCAATTTCATCATTTCATCATTTTATTTGAATATTGAGATGAAATTTTATTATTGATATAAGTTACCGTAATGATAGTTCAACTTTTTGAAATATTGAAATATTAAAAAAAAGGTTCGAAAAATTATCGAAACATATTTATACTCAGGCAAAAATATTAAAACCAGCGATTCACTTTGGCGACAAATTCTTTATAATGGTCGGATTTCTAATAAAATTACAAATTGTTTCCCTACTCACATTAGACCAGCTTATTACACAATTAATAATATTGGTAAAATTCTTCTAAATTCAAAAACACAAATAGATATGTTAGAAAAAAGTGGTATATACGAAATAACATGCGGAGACTGTGACGAAAGGTATAGAGGCCAAACCACTAGAAACTTAAATACACGCATAAAAGAACATCGCCGCTGCTTAAAAAATAACAATTTCTCCGAATTTTCCAATCATATAATTAACATCAATCATTCTTTCGATAGTCATAAATTAAAATTACTCCACTCGGTTCCTCATAGAGGATGGACAATGAATAGTTTGGAAACCGTTGAAATCCTTAAAAATTCGAATTCTCGAAACACATTAATAAACAACACCACATTTCAGTCCACTTCACCACTCCTAGAGCTATTCGGGGAAAAAAATACCCTTCCCCGCCGCGCGCCCCCCTGACCTACACAATTAGATTGATAAATTTTGTATTTATGTTAGTTATTATCTATACCTGATGATGAGAGGGACTGCTCCTCTCGAAACTACAGTTGAAATTTAATAACTCATATTGTGTGTGTGTATTATAAAGTAAAGTAAAACATATTTTTTAATTATTAAAAAAAAATTTAACTTTGTTATTGTATGTATATCTCCATAACAATTGATGTTGCTTGTCATGGTTGCTTGAACATTTTCGATTTATAACCAAGGAAGGAATCCACCTTTAAAGTATCGTGAACTAGCTCCATTCACTCTGTATCAGTTCTGAGGTTAACCATACAATTGTTGTCAACTCTTCAGCGCCATGTGTGCACGTGCTGTCTGGAGGCAGATCGGTAGAGTCATTAGATTCCCCGCAGCAGGGCGGGCAGGGTACAGCAGAGCAGCCTGGCAGCGCAGCCGAGCAGCTGCCAAGCTATAGATCAAAATATTATAAAGTTATATATGGAAAATGATAATATAAATTGAAGAAGAAGCATATAAAGCACTTTAGTACTCATATTCTGCAGTCAGATTATCAGCAGATGGGCGAACATTGTTTTATTAATTGGTGAATTAGTATTTCCCTATCGCTTGTATAAACGTGGTTGGGTCCCACAGCCCGCCAGCATGTGCACACATGAACCAGCGCCAATTTCTGGTACACGACCTGGTGCCATGGCGGGCTCCAATACGTTAGACTTACTAAAATAAAAACAACACGAGCTTGTACATTTTCAATCAATCATCAAAAGGTCAAACTCAAAACTCTTAAAAATATTTAATGTCTTAGCAAATAAGACGCACTTTAATGCAAAAAGACGTTTTTACTGAAGGGGTAACAACACCACCTTGAGACATTAAAAGTATATTTAAATTAAATGTGTTCATTTGTCGTAACTATGACACATATAAAATTAATTTTGTACGGCAAAAATGGTTTACGCAATATATTTGATCGAAAATTTTCGTTTATCAATAAAATATTAGTCTCTCAGAAAATTCCGTCTTATCTTATCTGCTCCATTCCTAAGATATACAATTTCAATAACAACAGCGTAACAGGTATTCGCTTTGCAGATCGCTATCGCGTTCTTATATTATGGATGAAATATTTATTTTTATCATATATAATGTTTAGTTAATTTTTATATGTATTCTAGACTAATATTACACTTTTTATTGCTTACAAGTATATAAAACAGGACCAATGAGCATTTGTAATCGATTTGGAGTCGATTTTATTTTGATAAAATATTTTCACTGTACACAAGGTTCTTAAAATCATAATGAAATTATACGGCGTGAACATGTTTCGCATGGCAGCAAAAAAATATTTTTCTGTACTCAGTCATACCCCTAGCAGGCTTGAATCTCTCCCGATTCACTGTGAAATAACAATGACGCACTCCCTACTTCTTCCCTTGCTTGAGTGTGCTGATGTGTGTTATCTGGATGTCAATGAAGAGCATCCCATCAAACTAGAACGCATTTAAAAAAATTTCATTTTCAGGATGTCTTCCGCAGTCTTCTTCGTTGCCCTACCATGTTTTATCTCCCCTTGATGTATATCATCATTTCAATACTCACTCACCTCAGTACCTGAATTCTTAATTCTACCTTCTGTCTTATGGTCTTCCACTCCATGACTGCACTATCCATCCCCACTCATAACACTGAACTCTCCAGTTCCGTGAGCAATGGAGTGATCCAAGTGCAGTCGGCCAGGCTGGGGAACCAGCTATGCACAGATATCACATCCAGACTGTACCTAGTTTTAAAAGCAGACTAAAGTAATTTTACCTTTCCATAATTATAAAATGAATATTTATAGACTAAATATATAAAATAGACTAAAATAAAGTAAAATAAAATAGCTTTCAAATCTGTGTACAGGCCCATCCAAATATATGGCCGTCACATTTGAATCTTAACGGAGAGAGTGAGAGGACTAGAGGGCGTCACACTGATGGACAGAGTGAGAACTGCCGACATGAGGCACACACTCGGCATGGAGCCCCCAGTCCTATACATTGAAGGGTATAAAAGCAAACGTAGCAATATCCAGCAAAAATTTAATGCAGTCATCGAGAATAACTAATTTATATTGAACTGAATTCGTGATTTTATCGGAAAAATAAGTATTTATTAAAAGGAAACATGATTTTGGAAGAAATGGTTACGTAAAATCCAGAATTCAGTACATTTTAAATAATTAATCCTAGGTAACGTGCAATCTAATTTTTTTTTAATTTTTGGGTATTGCTGCCATTGCTTTTATACCCCACATATAGAGAAATCACAAATAAGATGACTTGGACGTGTGCTAAGGACGCCAGAGGAACGAGTACTAGGAAGTATTCTCTTAGTAACCACGGGAGGAGGGCAACCGGTGGGTTGCCCCGGATTGAGCTGGGAGAAACAACACACGAAGAAAGTGTATGAAAACTGACTGGTTAATACATACGGAAGCAGCACAAAACACAAAAATATGGAGGCACCTTGTCGAGTCTTTGGGCCTCTGACCCTACTAAGATAGGGGGATGAAAATATAAACGGTAGAATATCTCAGAAAACTACACACCGAAGATTCTGAATGGCCGTGAAAACCTTAGAAAATTTTTAAGTATCCTGAATTATTTTCTATACAAATAATTTTTTTAATTTATTCTTAAAGTGCGTAATACAATAATTTTTATATTTCTTATAAATACAGCATTTGATAAACCCATTCAAAATTTTTATTCAAAAGTATCACATGTTTTTTTAGTTTTCTCTTCAAATTCGATATATTATTTTCATCCTTCATATCACCTGGTAGTTTCATATATAATATTATTCTACTGTACTTATCTTATTTAAAATTTTCTTCTTGTCATGTTCGTCTTGGCTTTTAAAAATATTTCTTAAGAAGAAGAAGGCTAGTTTATGAAATTTGGGACGTATTTTTCTGTTATAGGTTGTGATTCTCGTATCAACTTGATTTCGTTTTCAGTTTTGATTTCATTTTTCTATAGAGATTGGATTTAACTCGAATTTTTTGTTGAATTTCTTTATTTGCGTTTAATACTAGAAATGTTGTTGGTTTATTCACTATATCAGATCCTTTTTTCCTGGAGAAAATTTTATATCTTCATTTATTTGACTTGTGTCATTTTGCATTCATGACTTTATTATAGACCTCATTATTTTCGACGCACCTTTTACATTCTCAATTTAAGTTTTAAAGTACATATTTTTTTATTGTTTAGTTCACTGCTTTATTTGTTTCCACATATTTTAAGCTATGTTCTATAAACAGAGCGTATCATACTTTAAACTTAACAGTCTTAGCACAACTATCGAAGGAAAATAAACACAATTTGCGAATTGGTTGCCTTTGAAATTGGGAATACTTAAATCAACATCCGTGGCTAAATTATTAGAGTTCCCAAATGCGTGTTCTAAATCAGTAAAAACATACCTTTAATTAGTTTTAAATAATACGGCAGAAATATATTAATTGCTTGAAGTATGGTTTTTATCTAAATAAAGCACATAACTATCCGTTTAATTATTTACAAAGTAACATAGTTGACGACTGTACTGGTTGGTTAATGCAATTATAATTACTCTGCGCTTACTCAGTTTATATTTTGTCCCTTCATTTTATTACGTATAAAGTGATGATTGTGCAGTGTGTTGACGGTGTTATATTTATGTAATTTTTTGTGTAGTTCAAAATGTTGAAATGTAAAATCAATTAAAATAATGTCACATTAATGCCCGCATTATCGAACTATCGAGGACGGCCTGTAACAATCTAGGGTGATCTACAACCTTCTGGAATCGTCTGCAAAGTCCAGAAATGACCTTTTCCTAACCACTAGAATAATCCAAGAAGAACGAGAGTATCAGCATTCGGATATAAAAAGGCGGCGGCCGCGGCGGGAGAGTTGTCGTGTTGACATTTGAAATCGGCCGCCAAGTACGCGCAAGATGACGCTAAATGTGGCTGCTAAATAACGTTAAGATGAATTGAAAAGTTAATTAATCATTAATTAATAAATGGCTAATTAATTTCCAGTGTTTTCATTCAATTCTCCCTTGTCCATAACACGTGACAATAAATTATATGTCAATTTTTTGTTACTTTTGATTCATCGCAAAAATTATCAATTTACGTATACAGAATTTTTATATATAGTATTTTGGTTAAGAAAAAATCCGGATATATTACTTGAAGATTTTGTGATTTATACATTTTTTTTAAATTGATAAAGATTCATAGCCATCGACCTTTCGACAAATGGTAAACCTGACAAATTTAGCGGATGCAATCAGAGGATGCTGTCACTTCATGGTTGAAAATATGTTTTTCAGGCTGGAAGAAGAATATGTTATCAACTCTATCGTGACCGACCGAGTGAGCAATTCGATGATATTGTAAAATTTGACCAAAATTTAAAAGGGGCCTTGACAGACGTTGATGAGATGAAAGGTTCATAAACCACGAAGAGTAATAGATGGCCTCAAACCGTATTCCATTCCCGGATGAAAATTGCTGGTATCAATGGACCAGCAATATTTGTTAGCAATTTAGAATTTAGTCATTAGCGGGGATGTTTTTAAGGAGGCTGGGTATTCAGGTGATAAACCATACTCCGTAGGCGGATGAGCATTCATAATTTACTGTCAGATCTTTGCGGAAGAATGGGGAAAACTGTTGGCAATAGTCGATCCTTAGATAATTAACACAATCTTCGTGGAATATACTTCATATGTTCGAATCTGCCATAGAAAAAAAAAACTGTACCAAAAAGGGATGTAATTTGTGTGAAAAACCACTGTACAACGAACATGTCAGACGATTTATTCCATATGTGTTCCATATGCGACCCTCGTAGCGCAGTGGGCATGACACTGGCTTCCCCCCGGGTTCGTTCCCCGTGAGGTCACAATTTTAATCTATGTGATTTACTCAAGCCTGGGTGTTTTGTGATGTATTTCGCTTCTGTAATTGGTCTTGTTGAAGCGTAAAAATAAAAAAAAATAAACATATAAAAAATATTAAACTAATAGTACAGAAAAATTATTTTTTGAATTACTTTTTACTTTTAATGAAAAATAACTGTTTTAAAGAAAAATGTTTTCCTTTCTTTTTTTTAAATTTCTTTATTGAATAATTTTCTTCGAAATTTTTTAATAAATTTTGACATTTATGACGGAGTGTTTTATTTATCATACGTAAAACTTGTTTTTATAAAAAGCAAATTTAAAAAAATGATGACCAATTAAAGAAGCGTGAGAGAAGCCCTCCCCGCGCCACTAACGGTGTCTGGGGATGCCTCTGTTTCCGGGGTAAAATACATAGCTAAATTGGGAGGGGCATTTATGCTGCTTTTTAGGCAGAATTTAGGTCTCGTAAAAGGTCTGATTTTCATGGCACACATATTTTGTCCATCCAAGGGTGCATATGAAAACAAATTATTAAGTAAATCTATCAGTGATTTTATTTTGCATAATAGGTTATGGTTCAGGTCATTTTAGGGTAAATGTGTCTTATTGTTAAGACGTGAAATATAATTTGAATAGATTTAATAAGCATCATTGTTTTTTTTTTATATAAACAGTACTCAATTTTATATTTTTTTTTACCAGAAAACCACCACTTACACTAGGATATTGATTGATTGTCATAAATATCATTACACTTATAATATATTGTTTGACTTCAAGAGGTGTGATACTTATTCGATTGATAATTTTTTTATGCATATAAATTTGCTCCTTGAAAATTTTTATCAATTATACTTTTTGTAAAAAATAAGTAAAAATCTCTTAAGTGTGTCCAATTCCACGACTTCACCGCCCAACAGTGCATTTCTTCCGAACTGCGTTTGCAACTCGCTAATGAAAAATGTTTATTTTTCAAAACTAAATTTCGCACGGCACCCCGCCGAACTTCTGCGGTTGTTGAAGGCAAAACATTCATATTTGGTACAGATTTATCTTGCGATGTTGATCCACTTGTAGTCACAAAGTATCAGTAATATGCGGGTCATTGTAACCAATATCGTTAATGATAGGCGGATAAGAATTTTTTCATATTCGTCATCCGATTCAGCTTCTGGACCATCAAATCTGGTTCTGATAGTATCAATATCCGTATCGTTATCACCATCTTACTCCTCAAAACCATCTTTAAACTCGTAATTATCTCTTATGTAACGATTTATGAAGTCTTCTACCTCAGCGTCAGACATCTTACTCTTTTTATCCATCTTATTATCTAAAAATGTTGTATGCATTCGAATTCACGCTTACTGCGTAGTGTAGTAATTTTACAACATGAGAAAAAAATATTTTTATGTAACTATATGAAATTATTTCTTTAAAAAAATATATAAATATACATAAACATACCTTGATTGAAGCCACTGATATTTTTATGGTACTGAAGCACTTAAAATAGCCCCATAAATAAATGTCAAGTAACCTCAAACAACGACGAATTGAAAATCCGCATGACATTAAATTATTAATTGATTTTAGTGATCACATTAGTGATATCTAACGGTCAAAGCAAAATGTTTTTGAATATTCAATTTAGCAGTCTACTTGACACAACAATTTATAAATATATTTATGTGTCGATTCCAGATGATGATAAAAATTGAAATCGTGTGTAGCAGTTTTATCACACCGTACATTTAAGAATTAAAATAAAATAAAACACTTTAAAATCTAGGTACTTGCTGCATTATTGGCTTTATTGGAATGATAATTTTATGTCAAAGATGTTTCAATATGATAAAGATACTACAATTTTCGTAATAAATTTGTAAAATTCGCAACGTTTTTCTGTTTTGAAATGGCAATCCAAACATAGCACAAATCAGTCGTCTAAAAAAATGTTGCCAATTCAAAAAAAAACTCGGAAAAAGACATCCTTTATACGTATAAACATTTGGATACTAACAAATAAATAATATTAAGATATTGAAAAAAAAGATGATTTCGTACATAAGCCCTGCTAATAGAACCTGCAATGAGATCCAAAACGTCGGCCAGAGAGGTCAGATATACACGGCAGAATATCCCAGAAAAATACACACCGAATATTCTAAACGGTCGTGATAACCTGAGAACATTTTTATTTACGAGTACTTCAAAGTATATTTATCACTTCTTTTTTAAATCAGTGAAAATTGATTCGTCTTGTCTGTTGTGGTAAGTAATATAGTTCCAGTCCGTTGCAGTGGAGTTTCTGGAGTTTTTTATAATTTCATATCCCTGTCTTTTAATTCGCCACTTACCAGTTTATGTATATGATTGAGGGTTTGAATTTTTTCAAATAATTTATTGCTATCGATTTTTTGTGTTCTTTGGTAGATTTTTTCAGTCTTAGATCTGTTTTGTTTCCGATACCCCAGAAAGGTATCATATTTCACTGTTTTTGCTTCATACACCTTCATTTCAATATTCTTTGGTGGGTATTCTGCATTCAAATAATCTTATTTCGCTTCTTTAAAATGTATGTTGGACCGAATATCGCAAAAACTTTATTTTTAATCTCGCATTGATAAGAAGAAGCGAAATTAAAAACTCGGATTACGTGAGGTGTCTGGGTAGGGCAGGCCACAGGGCCGGCTCGCTCGCTGCTTTTTTCCCGTCCATACAGTTGAGTGACGTACAGCCATCTCGTCAGCAACTAGAGTGCATATTAGTCTTTGACCAGTAGCTTCATATTTAGATTTTAAAATATTTAAGGCTTGTCTGCTAAATCCGGGATCTGCAGAAGTATTTTCGTACCATTTCCCTATCACACGAGGATGTGGTGGAGCCAAACCAAAAACTTGCCTCATATATTTACATGCTGCCGGAGAATAATAATGAAGAGTTACCGCAAACTTCCTTAAAGCTAGTGAATTTATTTTTTAAATAGAGCTGTCATTTACTTTTAAGAAACATTATGTCGCTTAGTTAAACTAATTCACCTTTAAGTTTAATCTCATTAAATTGATCTCAGTGAAAAACTTTTTTTTCTGAGGTTTTGTGTAATAGTTTTTAAACTAGTGCACTTTTTTGAAAGGCTTTTATTTTTTCGGGTTAAATTACTGTTTTTTATTTGAAGTCTATTTTTCATGTTCTTTAGTCTATATTCTTGGATTGATTTGTTTTAAATTTTGAAGGTTTTTTCTAAGAAAAGCGCGGGGTTTCAAATATTGAGTTCATATCCGAAATATTAACTTAAATTCGTTGAGGTCGAAGCGCATACTCGTTCTTCCGTTTTCTGGAAATTAGGAAGTAAATAAACTTGTGAATTGGATAATGTTCCCTTAGTAGGTATTATGGTAATAAGAATTACAAGCAGAAAAAATCACAATAAATAAGTTATTATCATCTCAATATCCAACGAGGTTTTATTTTCTTCAAATACAAATCATTTGCCTGAAAATGCTTAGAGCATATATTTGAATAAGCTGAAAGCTGAAAAAGTCATATTCTCTCCTTTAGATTTTGATGACTTTTATTCTTTTTTCATGTAGCAAATCATTCTTAGTAAATCGAAAAGGAGGGGTATCGAAAAAAATACTTTTATATAAAAAAAATTGTTACAGCTACTAGTATTACTGCGAGCGTGGGTATCTATTACCTACACGTAATTGTTTTTATTAAGTACATCATTTATATTGTAATAAAACTTAAGTCTAAGATAGTGGAAAACACAATTAATTCCCACCCACAAAAGTACTGTAAGTAAGAAATATTTCAGCAATCGGATATCTGACGTAACGTACAATGTAAAATTGTTTATCTTATTATTCGTACCAAAATAAATAAATATGCGCGATGCTTCCTTAGACGTAGGAAAAATAAAATGCAATAAGTATCCATTCGACCCCGTTTTCCCCTTATTTCACAAACGCTCTGCGAGTACACAGATAAATCAGGTAATTTGAAGTCACGGTGACTTAAATCACATATTCATTCTTACAATAGTGTATGATACTGTGTTCCTTTTTTCCCGGAACTTTTTTCGGTGTAGCGTCGCGTCCGATCACAAAAATGGTCCGTTCGATAACGAATGCAAGTAGGGCAATTACCCTAATTTTGAGTTGCCAAGATTTCACGGTTGTAACGTATCTACAGTTTATTATATCATTGCCCCCAACTGCGTCCTGGGCTGAGACAATGTCTTCCTCAGAACAGACAGCTTCCGTAACGAAACCCAACTTTTCCAGTAGGGCCCCGCAGCTCCTGGCGCCGGCCCAGTCCAGATAAGAAGCGCCAATAGATAACGAGGAGCGATCGGTCATCATTCACACTTGTGGGCTCCTGTGCCGCGGCCGCTCCTGATAAGCACCAGCAAGGTTGGTACTCGCCCTGAACACGATGCTGGACTCAGATAACCGAGACACCCTTCCACCGATTAAACACCACTTTATGTTTCATACTTGCAGCATCCCTGACCTGCTTCCAGAGCCAAGAAGCCCTCATTCCTGGACGCTTCCGGAGATATCTCGTCTAGTCACCTTCAGCTGTGAGTAGATCTGTCTATACTCCACTATATTTGGATTTCACTATACATTCAGATATCAGCATAATATTCGTGTCAGAATAATTAATTGTTCCCTCTGACTATAAATAAATTAATTTTAAAGTTTTTATGATATTAATTTGAATCTCCCACGTGTATAATATATACAATTTGATATATAAAATGAAATATGTAAAAGAGTATACTAAGAGGATTTATTTAAGGGATTTTTCATAAGGCTTAAGTAGGCCTTAATTAAGGGTTTTTCTAAAAGAGTTATCTTAAAGCTTGAAATTCTAAAACAATTTCAGTCGCGCATCGTGGTGTACACATAATTCACATAATTCCGCCATTTAAAAATTAGCAAAATACTTTTAATGAAAAATATTAAAGAGTGTATGCCGTATTTAATGATGACTAATCGAAGTGGTGTATGCTGTGGTTTAGGGTGCGGGGCTATTAGTCACGATATCTGATAATTTGAAGAAAAAAAAAGTCGGATATTTTTCACCTGTTGGATAAGGTTTGCAAATTACAGATAAATAAAAAGTGTTATCAAAATATTGGATCTAAAGTTAATCTTACGTAATAATTTATGTTTGACATGTTCCGTGGTTTTTATACGGATATCTTGAGAAGTTTCATTATTTTAAATGATACTTCTTACTAGAGCAGAATACAATAATTTTATTGAGGGTATATCATTGAAGTTTTTAAAAATCTTAAGACAAATTCGAGAATTTTTATAGCTTTACTGGAAATATTGTCAATATAGTCATTGATTTCGTCAAATAGAATACAAAACTCATTAATTTCCCTGAAGCCTTAAGTCTTTACTGTAAAAAATTTAATAACTCCACATTTTTCTTTATTTATTTTGAGTTAATCAGAAGAACACCAAACATGAAAGTCGTGCAAGATTTTTTGAAGAATTACACAATCTGAATAGCAACGAATAATATTAAATAATTTTTAATCGTTAGCAAACAGTAATTAAAAATATCGCGAAATATATCAATAACATCGTTTACGAATAAATACATCAAATAAGACTAAGATGAGAACCTTGAGGTAGTCCACTAGGTAATTTAAAATCATACGAGAGAAATTAATTGCTTCTGACACGTAATATTCAATGCAGTAAAATAAATTTTACGAAACTTAATTAATTTGATGAACATCAAGATTTTCAAGATTATATAATAAAGTTTTATAAATGACTTCATCAAAGGTATTTTTCCCTTTGTCCGATAACGCTTCAGGTAAGTGGTTATGGTAAATTAACAAGTACATTAGCATCGACCTGCCTGATAGGAATCCACGTTGACAAGAAGTTATTGATTGATTATCATGCAAAATAACATATGAGTTTTGAATAGTATCGAGATTAAGAAAAATAATTTTTTCATGTGTTTTTTATATACTTTTTATTACATCAATTATTATAGACATGTATCGCTAATATCGATTTTTACTCATAAAACATTCGTGATAATAAAAGTTACTTACCGTCACGCTGTTTCCCGTATTCAGAGAGGACAAAACGCCACACTCTTCTGTCCTGCCACACAACTTTCACTCCTTCCACATTCATATATCTTCGCATGAAAGCTCGACAACTGTTGAGTCCTCGAACAGCAGCATCTTCCAGTATCTGGTTAATATGGTCATGCCAAGTCTTCCGCGGTCGCCCTCTCTTTCTGGGATCGTGAACAATTGCGTTATATATCTTTCTTACCATTCTTCCTTTATTCATTCGCTCAACATGCCCAAACTATCTGGGCGACCCTTTTAATTATATTGATTTTTCTAATATCAGCTTTAGATACTTTTATTTCTAATATCTTCAATCTTTAGACAATCATAAATGGATTTGCTATACATACGTCTAACGGATTTCATATCTATTGCATTCAGTCTACTTTCGTTGCTTTTCTTCCAGCTCCAGGCTTCTTTTCTAGTCTAGTCTTGCATCGTTCAACATATTTTTATTATAAATATTCACCTTATTCCCCGCAGTCACACTCTACTTTTCTTCGATAAAAACTTTAAGTATTTTGAATAAACTTATTCATACTTTTCGCTACAGTGGCTAAACATTTGAAAGTTTTTTTGCCTCTCATCTTCAGAAACGCTAATTTCTACTATTTTTTAAGACTTTCACCAGTTGTAACATCCAAGAACTCTTCGATATCCTGCATATTCATATTCCCCAACCCTGTTTCATTAGCAAGCTTGACAATTTCGTCAATATCAATAATGGATTGTCTTGTCAACTTCCTTGCTCAGCTCCAGCCGTACATTCTTTCATACACTTTCCAAACATTTCTCAGTCTCTTCACTCATTCCAGGAAAGATTGACGCCATCTACATGCTGCATCCGTGATCCCTTAGTTTTTAGTAATACCAGGTTATACTGAAAAAGCGATAAACAGAGCAGTATCACTTACTGTATAGTATTTAGGGGTCTTACTGTATAGTTAGGGTTTCTGCATATCTGGAAGGTTGCATGATTAGTGTAAGATTCAACACGCTAAACTAGATGCAGTAACGAAATGAAAAGATACAAGAATCTGTACACAAGTGTGCTGTGGTGCAGACATTGAAGATAGCTAGCGCAAGAAAGAGGATGTGGGGGGTCTAGCAATTCCATTATTCAAGCAGCTGTTATGTGGATTGACTCCCGAATGCACAAAAAATGGAAACTAATTGTGCAACAGTAACTGTTCTGCATGGTGTTCAGCGAAATATTATTATTTTTTATTTTATTTTCTATTTTCTACTTTCTGTTTTTAATTTCGACAAAATTATCTTTTCTTATTTTACTTGTATGTTATTTGTTGTTTTTCTATTTTGACTTATACGTATATACAGGGTGTAACAGAGCTAGCAGCAGAAACCTAAAAGGATTATGAAAAATTCATTTGCTTTGTATTGAAGCAAATTATTTTTTCATAATCGACATAATTATTGTAATGATAGTTCAACTCTTTGCAAAAAATAAGTAAGAAATATTGAAAAAAAATTCAAACTTTGATATTGCATATCTCCAAAACAATTGATATTAGGTCATGATTACTTGAACATTTTAGACTCATAACATAGTCAGGAATCTACCTGCTAAGTTTCTGCTGCTAGCTCTGGTACACCCTGTACATCTATAAGGCAAGGTGAGAATTTATTCTCAATAAGCTGAAATAAAGACCTACAATAATAATAATTATGATTATCTCTTGAAAACTAGCTGTTCGTACCCGGCGTAGCCCGTGTTAAGGACGTAATTAAAAATAAATTTGTCGGCGAACGGTCGGTTTCGCGAAGTCTCTTTTAAAAACAATATTCCCACTTTATTTAGGGTGGGATGGAAGAGATGTCCAGGGGGAAATGTAAGGTAAGTTATCCTCCGGGATCTAAGGAATAAGTATGCAAGTTTTGAGTTAAATCGATCAAACTTCATAGATTCGTATAAAAAATATATCAGGAGAAAGGGTGGGGCTAAAAGGGAGGGGAAAATGTCACCTATGTTACCCGCCGGGTTTTAAAGATTAATTACGCAAAATTTAGAATAGATCGGTCAAACGGCACAGATTTGCATGTAAAATATATGGGGGGGAGGGGAAGGGTAAGGATGAACGAAAAAATTCCGCTTCTGTTTCCGCTCGGTTCCCAAAGTATAAATAGGCATAATTTTGCTCAGATCAGTCAAACAGTGTAGATTTGTACAGAAAGTATAATAGCTGATAATAGCTGGAGGGGAACGAGTTAAGTACGGGGGGTGGAGGTAAAAGTTGTGTTACCCGCCATGTCCAAAATAATGAGAATTCCAAATTTTGGTCAAATCTGTCGAATGGTACAGATTTGAATGGAAAAGAATAAGTTTTCAAAATTAAGGTCAGGTCGGTTAAACGGTGTGAATTTGTATAGAAAATATATCTAAGGGATGGTAAAAGGGAGGGGGTAAATGTTGCTAATGTTACCTGCCAGATCATAAAGAATAAGAATGCAATATTTGGGTCAGATCGGACAATCGGTGTAGATTTGTATAGAGAACAGACAAACAGACAGATGGTCATTGTTTTATGTACACATGTAAACATGCTTGTATTCTAACTCAACGTTGTGTAAAAAATTTCATGTCAATCAAACGACTACATTTCGAGTTTTGCGATCACAAACATAAGCAAGCAGAATTTTTAAATACAAAAATAGATAATGTTTTGCTGGTTTGAAATTTCTCAGAAAACAAAGAAATCTATTTCTTATTAAAATGTTATTACAAACAACTGCCAACAACAATATCAACAAAATTAAATAATTTATCAAATGTAGTAAAAGTAAAATAAAAAAAAAGTGACTCGTTGGTCTTGTGGTTAGGACTCTCGCCTCGTGATCCAAAGCTCACGGGTTCTAACTATACTCCAGACCAGTAAGTTAATCCTATTTTTATAGCACAAGCGTTTAGCTTAGTTTGAAAATAGTAATAAAATTGATGTGACACGTATTCCGTGTTCGCATCTTTTTTTTAAAAATAATAATAAAAAAAAAACGGCCATCTGCGTTTACCTTATATCTATCTTAACGTACAAATATTTATCTTTTAAAAAGGGTATAAGGTTCTGGCTCCAGACTCAGTATTAAACACGCGTTGACATTATTCCACGCATCCTCTATCATAATTTAGTGTCTTTAATGGGCAGCGACATTATTATCCCATCGCACTCATTCTCTGCAACGCCCAGATGATAATATAGTTTGTATCGTTTTCAGGCCACTACAACGCACAGCTGCTAGCATTAGTCTCCTCTGCTCTACTAGCAGTACCCTCTGCTCTACTAGCAGTACCCAGCGAGCCTGCCCCCCACTGTAAGTTAATCACTTTCTAATTTTACAGAATCACCAGAGATCTGAAAGTTTCGAACCTCTTATTCAACTTATTATATGCTGATCCTCCAACCTACAACACAGTTACGATCAATTTTTGAAAAAAAATTATGCACTTTCTATATTATCCAGTTGTTGTACAAATATATTTTTTCATGGTGCCTTACTTGTTACTTGAATTTATATTCTGCCTCTAGTTTTAATATTGAACGCACGAAAAAAATATTCCGCAATTCCTCTATCACATTTATAAGAGTTTTTAATTTGTGATCCCATCATAGTTATTCTCAGCAACGCCCAATTAAAAGGATACTAGCAGGAAAGCAATCGGGCTAGCATTACTGATTACTAGCTTACTAATAGCTAAGCAATTACTGCTAGGCCCTGCGGGCGGCTATTGTGACCGCTTCGCGGCCAATGACGGCCGCTCCGCGGCCGGCGATGGCCGCTGCGCGGCCAATTATGTTTGCTGTGCAGCAAACACAATTGTTTACCTATGCCTACGTCAGCCGCTTCGCGGCCAATTGTATCTGCCAAATTTCCATTTATGCTATTGTGGCCGCTTCGCGGCCAATGACGGTCATCTCGCGGCCAATTGTGTTTGCTCTGCAACAAACACAATTGTTTTCTTTACTGTTACAAAGTTAATAGAATTTGATAATCGGCCGTATTCTGAAGTAAGCAATATTTCTTTTTTTGTTTCTTGACAGTTACTGTATAACATTGTGATGCTGTCAACTTTGAGTTTTTAAGTTTGGCTGGTCTTAAAATAATGAATTCATCATCATTGAGGAGAAAAAATTCAGGTTTTAGTGTCTATGGTAGCTGTCAGTGACAGACAAAAAATGAAACATCTATCGAATTATTATTTGTATTTATTTTTATCGATAAAATTACAGCGTCTTATTTATTAATAAATTACATAGCATTTTAGTTTAATGATTATTGATAAATTAATGTATTTTAAAAATATATCATTTTGTAGTCCATTTCACGACCATCATCTTCAATACTATCAATACACAGAATAAAATGTAAAGATTGGGCCTTCTAAACGCCCGAGTACATCTTCGTTAACCAATCGAGCATGTTCATTCTTTGGACACAGTATCGCTCGTTTTCTCATTAGGGAACATACCTATAGAATGTACTTCATTTATATGCTTTGAACAACATTTTGACTTCCACTTTCATTTGGAATAAGCACTGATGACGCATACTTTCCTTCCACAGGAGGCAGCTTTCCATCGCCTAAATCTAAAAGCCACTGTGTAAATGAATTTTCACCTTCTAAAGCGGGGACATTAGTTTTCAAATTGAAAATAGTAAAATTTTTCCAATGTTGGCTGTTTTTAATAGATGTCGCTACTAACTGACCGCGAGAAGCCCTTCGAGAAACTGGTAGAATTTGTCTAGTCGCCGCCCAAAATGATAACTTTATTGCCAAAAATATCATTATTACCCATTATATCGTGCAGAGTATGTTCAATTATATCTAAAGCTATAACTGGCGCCATCAGTGCTTCATCCCAGATGATAACATCAGCTGCACTTATAATTGCACGGTTCTTGGATGTCACTCTGCATGTTGTGTTATTCTATAAATCAAGAGGTAAATTAAAAGCCATGTGACATGTACGTCTACCTGGTAATAAAATTGCTGCTATTCCTGTCCAAGCAACAGATAAAACTTTCTTAGATCTTCCTCTTAAAGTATGTATGATGACGTTCCTTTGGTCTTATAAAGGAACGTTTTACCTGTGCCACCAGGACCGTCAATAAAGAAACATTTTTTTGTTTCAGGTACATCTGAAATTTTTACTTATTATACTGTCGAAAGCACAATGTTGTTATCGATTGAGTTTTCCAGCCATCTCTAACCCTAAAGAACTTTCTAATCCTAAATTAATATCAACCACTTCATTATAAGTATTGCTGTAATCTGGTCCCGGCAAACCCTGTGATGTGCAAGAAGAATTTTCATTTATTAATGCCTTTTGAATATACAAAAGGGAACAATTTTCTTAAATGGTATAATTCTATATTTCTAGGAGAAACGGAGGACATGCGACCAATAATCTTGTCCCCGCCACATTGCCTCTTCTTCCACTGCTTATTGCTGGAAAAAACATAGAAATTAGTTAAATCCTGATACTTAATATTACATGCCTCATTATCTTGTTGGTTAAGTTTAAACCATGCAGTTAATGTTGTATTATTTAAGGCTGTAGAGTCCAACCAAATTCACCTGATGGAAATAACAATGGAAAAACCATCGGATCTAAATGTTTTGATAACATATTAATACGCTGGAGACCTCCTACATTCTTAGGGTGAACAGCAACATCTACGTTTGGCGGTAACCTACCTTCGTAATCTGCTACATACACAATGGCGACTTCGTTATTATTAGATGGAGCATTATACGTTCTTTGGTCATCTAACGAAGAACGCGTAAAGAGTAGTTGAATATTCCGCATCTGGCCCCCGTGCTCTGCAACTATAGATTCTTCTTCTTCAACCGCTTCTTTCAACCTTTTGTATTGGAGAGCATATGGACTTACACGACGGATGACATTATCAATAGTTTGCATTATATTTTGTTGACATCTAAGGTTAGACGGATGGCTCATACGTACCCTGACTGCTTCATCCGCATCGTAAACATATAGTTGCGCATACGCCGGCACCTCTCCATCACTCTGCAAACTTATATGATATACTTCACCTGAAATTTTTAAACAATACGGAAAGATGCAAATGCATTAGCACAGTTGTACTGTCGAATAAATTCCTTAAAATTTTTAGACTCATTACTGTTTTCTTCTGGATATTGCGGCAGTCTTCCATTGTGGCAACAGCTATGAAGTAACTTACCCTTTTCAGCACCAAAATGAACCGCTTTGCAGTTTAAATAAAATATAAAGCGTAATAAATGTTTAATAAATAAATGCTTTGAACGTTTATTGAAGCAAGATTAATGCAAAAACAATAAAAAGAAAAGCGTAAACGTATACTTACTGTCAATGTCATAAAGCGTCATTCTGTGGTATGACCAGCACAAAAATTCGTTGACTGCAATTACGTTGGCTGTTTTGAATACACGGATTCCACGAAAATATTTAAAAAAATCTATAAATTCCGATATTTTAATTTTCGATAATTTGGATTTGGATGTTTTTTGATATCAGTTTGTTCGTATTCCTATATTTTTTAATCTTTTTAATGTACTCTAAAATGTTTTTTTTTAAACTGGCAACAGAAATTATCAGTATGCAGAAACGACATTGGTTGGAGTAATCAATATATAGATTTATTTTAATTTTCAGAAAACGTGCCGCTCCTCTGCGCCACTAGTAGTACCAATTAGCCTGCCTTCACCTGTAAGTTAACGCTTTTTTAATTTTTCAGAATAACCAGATGAGAAGAATGATTCCTCGAAACCTCTTATTAAAATCAAAATTGTTCGATCTTTCACTACAAGTCACATTGAACGTCATTTTTCTAATATTGCTGGTATTAATTCTGGACTTTAATAGACGACAAGATTTTATGCACCCTCTATACCTTCTAGTTGTTATCAAATTTTATTTTTCATGCTGACTTAAATGTTTTCTGCCTGGAAATTCTTTGACGCCCAGTTGATAGAATACTCGCCTTTGTTTTCAGGCAACGATACCACCCAGCCAAGAATATTAGCGCCGCTCCTGTTTGCTCCTAGTCGAACCCAGCTAGTCTGCCTTCAGCTGTAAGTTAATCCTTTTATAATGGTTAAGAATAAACAGAGGAAACGAAAGTTTCCTTGAAACCTCATATTAAAAATTGTTTGATCTTTCACTACATGTCACATTTAACGTCATCTTTCCATTATTGGATTATAAAACATTAAACCATCTAGTTGTTGTACAAACTTAGTGTTTCATGCTGCCTTAAGGGGGAATACTTATCTAAACAGGGCAATTTTTGTGAATTTGTAAAGAAAACTTTTATAAATTATAGTATTTGTATTATTTCTACATGAAAATTAATACTTTTAAGAAAATGCAAAAAAAAATTATAAAAAAATTTTCAACATTGGCGGAAAATTCTTGGGTTTTATCGACTGCCGAAAAAAAAGGTCCTCTGCAGTGACCAATTTCATTTCATCTGTCATCATCGAAATAAAAAAACAAACAGAATATCAAAATTTATACTATAATTTAGTCTTTGAAGAAAGCGCTTTGAAAATATAGATTTTTTGACTAAATGGCGGGCGTTTGAATTTAAAATAACGTTAAGGAAACATTCAGGTTTATTATGCCGATAAAAAAAAATAAGGCACTTAAAAAACATCCTACGAAAAAAATTAGATAATTGTGTATAGAATAACCACTATAAATTTCAAGTTGATCGGTTCAGTGGTTGCCGAGATATTTTGGTCACCGATTTTCAAAACATGGTTTCTAGTAAAACGCTTTTGAAAATTGAGCAATATATGAAAATAAACAAAGAGATTCCACTATTATCAGCTATAACTTTGTTATTTTCTAGAATTTAAGCTTGAAATTTTCATTTGATATTCTTAAGACATCAAGCGTTAAGAAAATTCAAAAATTTTAAAATCGATTTTTTTCAAAATGTCTAGGTAGGTATCCCACCTAAAGTGCTTTGAAGTTCTGAAACTCCCCAGATATAATATTAATTTATATTTTCAGACAACGACACCGCACAGCCAAGAATACTATCGCCACTCCTCTGCGCCACTAGTGATACCCAGCTAGTCTGCCTTCAGCTGTAAGTTAATAACCTACTTATTTTCCTGAATAACCAGAAAGATATAAAAGATCCCTGGAAATCTCAAATTCTACTCGTTAGATGCTTATTCTCGAATCCATAAAACAGTTAATGTCATTTTTTAGACAAAATTTAATGTATTTTCTATATCGTCCGGTTGTTGCACAAATTTTTTCTTACTAGTTACTTATATTAGGTCCTTACATATGAAATTCACGTTTTGCCGTACTGGCAAATTTGATCTCAAATATCTTCTCTTTGGTTAAGAATTCCAAATCCAAATTTATACAGCTATTTACTCATGTATTTGTGTTTTGAAAATTATAATTCATTTGTTTTTTCCTCAATTGTTTTTTTCTTTGCGTCACTCAGTTTACAAAATGAAAAACTTGAAATATCGCGTTATTTACGAGTACGAGTTCCACCGTGGCACCAGTGCTGCAGAAACGGCTCGAAGAATTAATGATGTGTATGGCGACGGTGCCGCAAAAGAAAACACAGTGCGTTTTTGGATCCAACGTTTTCGTTCTGGAAATTTCGACCTGCAGAACAAGCCCCGTGGACGGCCGGAGACCAAAGTTGATAATGAAGAATTGAAGGCTATTGTGGAAGCGGATCCATCGCAAACCACATCCGAGTTAGCTGCAGGCTGCGGTGTTAGTGATAAAACTGTTTTAATCCACTTGAAGCAAATTGGTAAGGTGAAAAAGCTTGGAAGGTGGGTACCTCACGAATTGAGTGAAACAAATCAACAAACGCGCGTTGACTGCTGCGTTGCATTACTCAACCGGCACAATAATGAAGGGATTTTAAATCGAATCATTACCTGTAATGAAAAGTGGATCTTGTACGATAATCGGAAGCGCTCATCGCAGTGGCTGAACCCTGCCAAACCAGGCAAACCATGCCTCAAGCGAAAATTGACTCCAAAAAAGTTACTTGTGAGCGTTTGGTGGACTAGTGCTGGTGTCGTTCGTTACAGCTTTCTTAAATCTGGCCAGACGATTACGGCAGATGTCTATTGTCAGCAACTGCAAACCATGATGGAAAAGCTAGCTGCTAAACAATCGAGGCTGGGTAATCGCTCTAGGCCACTGCTGCTTCATGATAACGCTAGACCACACACTGCACAACAGACGGCTACCAAATTAGAGGAGCTTCAATTGGAATGTCTAAGACATCCACCGTACTCTCCGGACCTTGCCCCAATAGATTACCATTTTTTTCGAAATTTGGATAACTTCTTGCAAAGGAAAAAATTCAACTCCGATGGGGCAGTCCAAACCGCCTTCAAAGATTTTATTGATTCCCGTCCGAATGGTTTTTTTAGTAAAGGGATCGATGAACTACCTATGAGATGGCAAAAGTGCATAGATAGCAATGGTACATACTTTGATTAAATAAATATATTATAATAAAAAAAATCGGCTTTATGTTCCTCCCATACTAAACGTCAATTTCATATGTAAGGACCTAATATTTAAATTCTGCCTCCAGATTTAAAATGTAATCCAAGTTGACAATATTCCGCGCTTCCTGTGTTACATTTTTAAGTGTTTTTATTTGTGATCCCATCTTAATTACTCTCGGCAATACTCAATTGATTAGATATTTATTTTTATTTTCAGATTACCAAAACGTACAGCCCCGAGCAATAGCGCCACTCCTCTGCACCACTAGTACTTGCCTGGCTTCACCTGTAAGTTAATGACTTTTTAAATATTCGGAATAACCAGAGGGTTCGAAAGGTTATGTAACCACATATTAAACTCAATATCGTCCGATCTTCCACAACATGTCACATGAACGTCATTTTTCAATTATATCTGGCGTTCATTCTGACTTTAATGGACGACAAGATTTAAGGCACTTTCTATACCGCTCATATTGTGCAAACGTAGTATTTCATGATGCTTTAAGTACGTAGAAGTCCTGCAACTCCCATCACAGAATATTACTTAATATTTTTAGGAAACGACACCGCACAGCCAAGAATATTCACTCCTCTGCACCACTAGTAGCACCCAGCTTGCCTGCCTTCTGTTGTAAGTTAATCACTTTTAAATTTTCCAGAAAAACAAGAGATCTTAAAATTTCCTGGGAACTTCTTGCTCAACTCATTATATCTAATCCTCTACACCATAATACAGTAGAAGTCGTTTTTGGGCAATATTTTTTGCACTTTCTGTATCATCCAGTTGTTGCACAAATTTACATTTTCATGCAGCCTTACTAGTTGCTTGCATTTAGATTGTTTCCAGTTTTAAAATTTGATGCACGTTCTGCGCTTCCTCAATCAGATTTTTAGTGTTTTTAATTATTTTAGATCTCTCTGCAACGCCCAGTTGATAAGATATTTATTTGTCATTTCAGATCACCACACAGCGCAATCCTGAATATAAGCGCCACTCCTCTGCACCACTAATAGTAACCAACAAGCCTTCTGCTGTAAGTGAATCCCTTTTCAATTTTTCAGAATAACCAATGGGGTCAGAAGCTTATAATTAAACACAAAATTGTCCAATATTTCACTACGTGTCACATTGAACGTCATTTTTCCATTATTGCTATCTTAAATGGGCGACTTGATTAAATGCACTTTCTATACCGTCCAACTGTCGTGGAAATTTAGTTCATGCTACCTAGAAGGTAACCAGCCATGAGTTTCTGCAACTCCCTTCATATAATATTTCTTAATTTTTTCAGGAAACTACATCACACAGTCAAAAATATTATCACCACTCCTCTGCACCACTATAACACCCAGCTTGCCTGCTTTCTATTGTAAGTTAATCACTTTAAAAATTTTCAGAATAAAAAGAGAGATCTAAAAGTTTCCTGGAAACCTCTTATTCAACTCGTTATATGCTGATCATTTACTCAGTTGCCTTCAAATCAAGCTGCCTTACTATAGTTACTTGCATTAAATTTTGGCCTCCTGATACAAAATTGATTGCACACTGACAATATTCCAAGATTCACATTTATATTAATGTTTTTAATTTCTGATCCCATCTTAGTTATTCTCAGCAATGTCTAATAAATAAGATATTTATTTTATTTTCAGATCACCAAGCCGTTCAGCCCCGAAAATAAGCGCTTATCCTCCGCGCTACTTGTAGTACCCTACTAGCCTACCTTCACCTGTAAGTTTGTGCTTTTTAAATATGTCTGAATAACTAAAGGTGTCGAAATCTGTAATCTGAAACCTGTAATAAAACTCAAAATTGTCCGATATTTCACTACTTCTCACATAGAACGTCACTTTTCCAGTATTGCTGGCGTTCATTCTGTATTAAATGGACAACAATATTTTATTCACTTTCTTTACCGTGCAATTATTGCACAAACTTCGTTTTTCATGTTGCCTTGGTTGCCTAGAAATTATGTAAATTACTTGATGGAATATTTATTAATATTTTCAGGCAACGATACCGCACACCCAAAAACATTATCGCCACTCCTCTGCACCACTCGTAGAAACCAGCTTCTCTGCCTTCCGCTGTAAGTTAATCACTTTTTAATTTTCCGGAACAACCAGAGAGATCTAAAAGTATCCTGGGAACCTCTTATTCAACTCGTTATATGCTGACCCTCTTCTTCATTATACAGTTGAAGTCATTTAAAATATTTAATTCACTTTCTGTATCATCCAGTTGTTGCACAAATTAACTATTTCATGCTGCCTTACGAGTTGCATTTAGATAATGTCTCCAGTTTTAGTATTTGATGCACGTTCTGCGCTTCCTCTATCGCGTTTTTAAGAGTTTTTAATTTTATATCTCATCGTACTTATTCTCTG